>JACEGR010004149.1:0-91688 GCA_014170235.1 Listronotus bonariensis
TGCGCAAGAATTTTTACCCCACACTGGGAGAATTGCTGTACACCTTTGCACATGCGCAGTTGTTATAAAGGTTAGTATTTTTTATTTAAAACCCAATATAGTGTTGGCAACATTGACAAAATTTGCAGTATTTTAATAAATATAGTGGTTGCAACACTGAAAACGTTTACCTATGCGGTGACAGGGTCACACTCATCCTAATTTAATTTATAATTTGGGATTTCCCGATCGTGAAAATCCAGGTAAAATTGACGCCGTCGACCCAATCTCCCATCTACGGTCGACTGTTATTACAGGGCATTTGGTATTTGGTGTTTCATTTGTGCGTTGTGAGTAATTATTGGTGTTTTTTTAACTTTTGTTTAATTCAAGTTTTGTATAACCAAAACTAAATAATGACTAAGTGTATAGTGTTGTTATGCAAAAGCAAAGGCAAGAAGCCTGGAATTTCCTATTTTGGGTAAGTACCTACTACTTTTGTTTATTTATGTAATATGCTGAGATGCTTGCTACGAATAACTGTACTACATTTGTAGATTTCATTGAAATTACTGTGTCAAAGCTATTTTAAGTAACAAAAATTAAAAAGTTACATATCGCGTAAACAGGTTTTAAAAATATATACTTACTATATTTATGTTTATAAATAAATTATTATGTTTATAAATTTAGGGTACCTAAAAATGTTGGTAATTATTGGTCATTAGTAATTATTTACAACCGGACTCATCGCCGATTTTATTGAAATTTAGTATAGTAGTTTTTTGAGGTGCTGATCACAAATCTAAAAGGCGGAAAAGTTTCGTTCTTCAGATATGCATCATCAAAGTTTAAATTTAAAATACTTATTTTTTTACTATATTCCTCCTTCTTTTTGCGTACATTTCTTCATTTAAAGCTAAAGTGGCATGCAATATTTGATTTCACTTGCGTTCTGTTTGTAAATAACTTACAAATTGTTTGACCAAAGCCATATTAACCAGCCAAGAAAAAATACTTAAAGAGGGTTTTATTTAACCTTTTTTAATTTTTATTATATATGGCCACAAAAAACAAAAGTTGCTAACCTATTTACCTATTTTACCTGTATAACAATAACGTAATTAATCATTTTTCAGTACTCTTTTATTATATGGCTAGTCTTTTAAGCCGGGCCGATACAGCGTGTCTAAGTACTTAAGTTCGCACCATATGGAAAACTTTTTTATTATTAATTTTGCACAAAAAAATTATTCTTTTATAAAACGTTTTTTATAGTCTGAAACTTAAGATGCAATTATCAGATTTTAATTTCGTGCAGTGGTATATGAGGTATGTCAAAATATATGAATTTTGCTCATGAGGAAAGTACCTCTATTTTTCATAATATTGAAATTTTTTATAAAGAAAAGATGATTAGAATTAAAAATATTATTCAAATATGCAAATTTGTACAGTTTCAAGATTTTTTTAATGTACTAAATATAAGTTTGTACATTAGTGCATACCTATTTCGAAATGTAATACGTAAACAAAGCTTAAGAACTGTCAAGACAGTGAAAATCGCAAAAAAATGTTTTGTTTTTTATGAAAAAGTTTGCATATTTAAATGTTATTTTTAATCCTAAACATATTTTATAAATAAAAATTTTCGATATTATGGAAAATGGAGGTCTTTCTCTTGAGCAAAATTCATGTTTTTTGACCTCGTATACCACTACAAAAAGTTAATATCTATCTAAGATTGCATTTTAGGTTTTAGACCGCTAACTTGTTATAAAGAATACATATTTTTCGTATTTTTAATAATAAAAAAGTTTTCCATATGGTGCAAACTTAAGTAGAAACGCTGTATACAGTGAGTTTATTAAAATTCCTCCCCTCCCCTTTATCTTTTGAATGGGACAAAATATCAAAATCGGGTAAAATTTGGATAAAAGGGTGACACTTAAACTACTTTTTGGCATAAAAATGATTTTGGTCACATGGCCTAGTGCCAAGGGGACACTAACAACTTTTTTTTAATGGAAAAGGGGTCATGTAGCACCTCGCTTTAAATGCCCTTTTATTCTCTACTCTACGCTACTTTGTTTTTGATAATCAGTCCAGCAGTTCCAGACTTAAAACCATTTGAAATTTGGTTTAAATAGTGTAAAATCAATGCGGTTTTAATGAAATTGGCTTGTTAGTCTGAAACGGCAGGGCCGATTTTAAAAAACAAAGTGGCGTTGAGTGAAGCATTAAAGGACCTTTAAAACAAGGTGCTGCATGTTCCCCCTTTCTATTTGAAAAAAAAGTTGCTAGTGCCCCTTGACACCAAGCCACGTGACAAAGGAGATTTTCAGGTCAAAAATAATTAAACTATTACCTTTTTACCCAAATTTTATCTGACTTGATATCTTGTTTTATTCAAAAGTTATGGGGGAGAGAACTTTTTAAAACGGCACTGTATGTACAAATTGAAACTAAACTTTAACTATTTTAACTCCAGAACGAACTTGCCGAATTTTAAAAATAAAACGGTGATGACTAGGGAATTAACAGGCCTTTAAAACGAGGTGCCACATAACCTCCCTTTCCATATAAAAAAGTTGCTAGTGCTCGCTTGGCATTGGGCCACCTAATTGAAATAATTTTTATGCCAAAAAGTAGTTTAAGTGACAACCTTTTACCCAAATTTACCCGGTCTCGATATCTTGTCCCATTCAAAAGATAAAGCAGGGGAAGGACTTTTAATATCCTCACTGTATATAATTTTTTTTAGCCTTACATCTGAAAGGCATGATGCATGGCTAAGGGCTCTTGGGCGAGATCCCCAGATTGAACATCTGTCTAAATCCAGTAAAGTCTGCAGCCTTCATTTTCTTGATGAAGATATGATGTTGCAGAAAGGGAAAGTAATCCTTAAACCAGGAGCTTTACCTAAATTGAAATTAGGACCAAGAAAGCCTTTTACCATGTTACAGGAACAAGAGGGTACAAAAACCTTGAGTCAAAGGTAGGTAACATATTTATGTTTAACATCCACATCTGGCTACTTTAAAAGTGTCAATACCATTTTTTGCCAATGCGTGAAAATGAGATAGTCCAAAGTAACAACAAAGCAAGGCAATGCGTCATCATATTTGGAATGTTTATATGCAGACAAACTGTGTCCAATCTCTATCTGCTATTGTTCAACACACTAAACGTAAATTAAAATGTATTCAGGTGGAATGATGTGTATAAACCTTATATTTAAAACATTAGCTGCCAAGCAAATTTCACAAAAATTGACCAGAACTAACTAGAGCCTAGTGTCCGTCCTGGCTTTCATTAAGCACTTTTTATTTAACACTGGCTATAATGGTCACATTAGTGGACACATTCTTAAACATTAATATGACCAACATTCAAAAAACTTATACTATTCGAGAGAGAACTTATTCTTTGCAAAAAAAACATGCTCATAACAGATGCTTTTAAAATGATAATAAAGTCATGAAGGCACAACAGGTTAACTAGAAATTTTAATTTTTATGGCATCTAGATTGGAAAATATAACTGAAAATAAAACCTTGGCTGGTTTGAGCCTAAGAATTGGCCATATCCTAAACCTAATTGGTTTAATAGTTTGCTACACAGCAGTTCTTTTAAATTACTGTAGTGTTTCAAAAACAGCTCCAGGTTTAAGCAGTTTTAGCTAAGTAATTATCTTTCTAAGATGTCAGGAACATCTTTAATGTTTTGTGAGTTAATAGTTATGTATGACAGAGAATTTTACAGAGTTTAATAAATATATTTAAGGATAAATCTACAGTCAAATATTTAATATAATAATTTTTTAGTACAACTTCAAGCCCTGACTGTATAGACCTTCCTTCAACTAGTGTATTATGTACAACAGTAATTGAAGATGGTATTGTTTATGAAGAAGTACAGCTTTCCCCAGAAGAAAAGGAGAATGTATCACCTGTTGAATTTAGGTTGGTATACTAATTGTTTATTTTATGCTATTAAAAGTAAGATTGTCCCTCTCCACTAAAAAAGACATTCCTCCTTTTTTATTTAAGTTTTCTGTTAGTCACCTCCAAAAGGATAGACCACATAATAAAATTTGCAGGTATAATTGGGCCTAACTTTGGTTTGGTTTGTTTTACATTTACTGCCCACTAAGGCTCATTACAAAAATGCTAATGTACCATGGATGTCTTAATCTATGTACATACAGTTCTTTAAAGTTCTCTTAAATTTACACAGTACTTTATGCTATAAAAATTTTATACTCGTTTTTTACAATATAACTTTCTGTGTTTTAGTTCTTCAAGCAGCACGGATACTTGTGACACTCCACTGCCTAAGTTCAATGATTTTTATGGTGTAATACATTTTGTTTGTGCTCTCCTACTGGCCTTTACTTATTTTAAGAATAAAAGTCAACCACTATTTAGGGATCATTTGAGAGTTGGCGACTTAAAAAGAAAAATAAATTCTACCAGCAGCAGCGACAGCGATGGATTCAGGGTCCTATTAAACGAGCTAGAAGAGATGTAAAAATCACATCATTCTTACAGAGTAGATAAATCATATGCTTGCTATATTTAAAGACCCCCTATATGCCAAAATAATTTAACAACAATATGTTCTTTATCAAAGCACATAAATCAGGGATCCCGTATTAATGATAAAAGTTAAAAAGACATTTTAAATTAGGGGGGCAACAGGAGTTTTTTTATATGAAGAACTTTCATGTACAGTGCATTCCTAATTAAAACGAGCCACCCCCCCCCAATTTGGTTGTTTGTACACTTTTAAAAAAATCTGTGAAATACGCAATCTGGTAGCTTTTAGGGGACATATTTCTATCGTCAAAAATTCACCGTTCCCAGGTAATCCCTCCCACGCAACAAGCGTCAAACGGGTAACATGGGAATGGGGTCAAGTGGTGCATCATCTAAAAGCACTCCTGGCGAGTACTTTACTAACCCTGGACACGCCCAAATATCTTCTATCTACTAATGGCGGTACTTAAAAAATTGCTCAATAGCCTGGATTGAGATGGCTTCGTATTTCCCGGAACTAATGCGGTAACGCAGTTAATCGTGGTGCATTTTCTTAAAGCTCTTTTAAAGATCTTTTTATTGATATTATATTATGCAGGGTGCTTCATTGTTGTTTGCAGTTTTTGTCCTACCCTCATGTATCATCACTAGTGTTGCCATTTAAAAGATTTTGAGAAGCAGCTTTTAAGAAATATACCACTTAAGTACAACTAACTTGGTTAGTTTCGAGATACGGCCCTCCCGATCGGGGTGTTTGGGTAATCTTCAAAGTACCGCCATTTTGTAGGTAAAGATGTCGACTTTATCATTCAAGGGTTATAAAGTACTACTCGCTCAGCAGCTTTAAAATCATGCAGCACTTGCACCCTCCTTTCCCATTTAAACTTTTGACGTTTGTGTTATATATATATACCACATGGTTGACTTCTGTTTCTTAGTTTATAATCTTCCAATATAATCCGTCAATTAGCACTTGAAAATGAAAAATACACCTATTTTGCCCAGGGCATTAAAACTTTCTTTGCCTAGACAGAAAGGGAGCCGACATTTTCTAATTAACATTTGTCTGCAGACATATTAAAATGAAACCAGGCACAAAAACAAAATCCCCAATAAAATACTTTCTTGCTTTATATTGTAATGTCTTCTCATGCTACGTGCAAAAGGTGGTCTTAGATTATTATTCTAATATGCATGGGATCTTGATTTACTTATATGGTACTAATTTATGATTTTTGTTTTTTAGTCGGCATCCTAAAAGTTTGGAGGAAAATATTAACAAATCCAAATTGAAAAGTAAAAACACAAAAGCAGAAAGGTTAAAAACTGTTCACAGGGAGAGTTGGCCGGCTGGTTAAAAAGATTCAGAGTTTCAAGGACATTATTTTCGAATTAAAAGCACAAAAGAATGTTTTCCGATGATGGTATTGCTGTACTAGAGAAGTCTTATGCTGGGGTCCCTCTTATGCTAACAAGAAGAGCGATTCAAAATATGAGATTAGCTAAAAAGCAGAAAAAACAAATAAGGGAATAAATTTCCGAAAGAACTTCGTAGTTTTGCCTTAACACTTCAATTTTATTCTGCTAAGGCCTACAATTATGTTAGGAACACTTTTGGATTAGCACTACCTGCTCCCTCTACTATAGGAAGTTGGATTAGTAATGTAAATTGTGAGCCGGGCTTTTCAGACACCTCAATAACAACTTTAAAACGGATTGCAGAAAATAATAGATTATCTTCAAAGAAAACCTTGGTAGCCCTAATGTTGGACGAAATGGCCATCAAAAAACAAATTGAAGTTCGAGGTAATAAAACTTGGGGATATGAGGATTTTGGAACTGGAATTCAAAATGACAACCTAAAATGTGCTAAAGATGCTTTGGTTTTAATGGTTGTTTGCATTAATAGCAACTGGAAGATACCCATTAGTTATTATTTAATTCAATTCTCTTGGTGGAGTTGAAAAGGCCAATATTGTCCAAGAGGCCATCAAAAGGCTTTATGAAATCGGTATAACAGTTGTTTCTGTTACTTGCGATGGTCCTAGTGCCCATTTTACAATGGCACAACATCTTGGAGCAAAATTACAAGATGTAGATAACATTATTCCATATTTTAAACATCCAGTGGATGATTCAAATGTATATGTGATTTTTGATCCCTGTCACATGATCAAGTTGTGGAGGAACAACTGGGCCTCTATGAAAACGTTGATTGATAATGAGGGCAATGAAGTAGATTTTAAATATATTGAAAGGCTGGCTGATATACAGGAGACAGAACTTTGCCGATTGGGTACCAAATTAAGGAAAGCACATTTGGAATGGGTGCAGCAAAAAATGAAAGTAAGAACCTCTTAAACTACATTTATTTATTTGTTTTAAACTATGTGGCCATTTTACCTTCCAACTATTTTAATGGGTAACATAATGATTATCAATTAACTTTATTATAATATGGTGTAATTACATGGGCGAAGCCAGGATATTGTTTAGGGGGGACAGGCATGCAGTAAAAACTAATAATATACCTAGTGTTTGTAAAAAGTGGTTTTCCAAAATATTTTTTTTACGTTTTAAGATAGAAAAATAAAATTTGGTATGTCGATGTTTGACACACATGCGTGAATTGGTATAACCCGAAAATAACTGCTATTTTCGTAATTTTAAACCCAAAAAACCAATAGAAAAAAATTAAACACTTTTGATTACTTCTTTATTCTTTTTAATTAGGTACTTTCAAAAATTTGTTTTTATGAATTTTGTTATTTTTTAAAGCAATATTTTTGCAATTTTGAACCACCCTGTATATCTTTTGGTAATTTTTAGAATAGCTTTAAGCATTTCAGATAAAGCAAAGTTTTTATAAAATGTTTCGAAATATTAAAAATGAAAAAGAAATACAGATATAGTTAAGTCCATCTGTGTACACACTGTATATCTATACCTAATACTGGGAGGTTCCTAATTGCGGTAAAAAAATTATGCGCTTATTTTCGTAAAATGTGTACCTATGTATAAACATACATTCGATCAGGTGAATTAATATAAGCAAATGGTTTTATTTAAATTAATAAAAGAAAAAACATACAAAGTTGCCTGGAACAAAAAGCAAATACTATAGTAATAGGTTTTGCTTAATTTTATTCACTTGGCCCATTGTTTTCAAGATACAGGGTGTGAAACTTTTATTAATATATTAATTACTTGTTATGCGATTTTTATAAACTTTGACATTGTTATTTATAGCAGTCAGGGCATTCGGTAGCTTAAATTTAATTAATTTTTTTAGGTCTACTGGCATATCTAGTGGAGCCTAGAGAGGCACACAAAACATATAAAAAAATATTTTTTACAATATTTTTAAAAATTATCTAGCAATACCAACAATAGCAGAACTAAACAATAATACCATCTAAAAAAATCACTAAATAAAGTGTTTCTAAAATTTGTTCTATGTGTCTTGGGTGTTTCAGGGATATACAACGAGGAGTATATCGTCGGTTTAAAGGTAAAAGTAAGTAACTAAATTTTGTTAAAATAATTGTTTGAACAAAGTTTTTGGTAGAAAAAAATGTTAGTTACATTTATGACATCCATAAATCTTCATTGAAATATAGATTAAAAAAGGTCCGTTTTTTCTTTTTCATCACAAATTTTGTATAAAATGTTTGTTATTCCTTGAACCATAAAATGTCACTTGGTGAGTTTTACCTTTAAATCGATGATATAGAGTTTGTTTCATGCATAGTTTTTAAGAAAAAAAAGCTTTATTAATATTAGGCTAATTTAAACAATTTTGTCACAAAATATTCGTTTAACTGCCTCTCGAGTTACCACTGGCTAAATTAGTCCTTCTATACTACAACACTATCAAATTTTATTAAAATGGTAAAGGGATATTTAGGAAATTAATAAAAATGCGACCTTTTTTAAATAAGTTTAACATCCTATATCTTGGAATCGATGCATTTCCGGACCTATGTTCATACAATCTTTTTTTTGATAAAATATGCTTATATTCCTTTTATTTTTTTACCACAATAAGGTAACACTCTATATTTTTAATGTATTTATTGTTGTGGAGTCCTTAAATTTACGTGTAAATTTAAGAGCTACAAAATAATTAATAATTTTGTCCATGGCTAGGGTGGGGGCAGGGGTCCCCCCTGCCGGTACCTGGCTACGCCCATGTGTAATTATATAAAAAACCTGGTCGCCTTCCCTATTGACTTTCTAACTGTTGTAATATAAGCTTGCTTTTCGGATTTATAAAACCCTTAAAACTTTTTATTATAATAAAATTATTAGGGTGAAATTGTATCATCTTTTAGGTTAATCTAGCTGTTCAAACATTAAGTGCAAGTGTTGCAGATGCCATAGAATTTTTGAGCAACGAACATCCGGACTTTAAAGAGGCCAAAGCCACAATTAAATTTATTAGAATAATAGACAGGCTATTTGATTTAACAAACTCCCGAAATCCACTTGGAAAATCGTATAAAACTCCTCTAAGGCCGGAAAATGAGGCATTTTGGAAACCAAAATTATTGGAAGGACTGGATTACATAAAAACATTAAAGAATGCACAAGGTCAGCTTTTGTCAACTACCAGAAACAGGACTCCTGTAAAAAGTTTTTGTATCAATATTTTATCTTTTCTGGGATTGTATGAGGATTTGGTCGTTGCAAAAGACGGACCGTTACGATATATTCTGGCATATAAATTTAGTCAAGATCACCTTGAACTATTCTTCAGTTGTGTAAGGTAGGTTTGAATTGTCTAATTAATGTAAATTTACGTGTAAAAACTCTTACGTAGTATGATTATTACCAATGAATAAATAAACAATGAATAAATAAATGTAATTTCTTATTATTTTATATTGGGTTTAGTGCAAACTTAAGTAGACACGCTGTATAAATCTACAGACCTAAAATAGTTGAAGATGTAAATAATTAATAATTTCTTGTTTCTTTTATTCTTTAATACTTTTTTATTTCAGAAAAATGTATTTAAATGAAGGGTTTATTTTTATTAACCGAAAATGTTTACTGACATACATTTTAATAAGCAAAATCACAATGTGTAATTATGATTTAAGTTAAAATTACTAAAGCCTGTATTATATCAGCTATTTCTTTTTTTAGGGGAAAAAATGGTTGGAATAATAATCCAACTGCCTTTCAGTTTTACCATACTTACAAAAGATTAACTCTCCACCATGATATTCAGAAGATAACTGGAAATTGTACACAACTGGATGACACAGAAATATTGAGCACTTCCAGCAATCAAAAGAAGCAAATAATGCCCACCATTACCATTGATGATATATCGGTGATAAAAAAATATAATATTGACGTGAATGATATAGTAATAAACGAAAATGATTATGAAGGAGTGGTAAATTTTTACCACTCTTATCAAATATTTCAGAAAATGTTGTTACCTATATTTCTGGATTTGTTTTAAAGTGTCTAAAAAATCCCTAAAATGTGTAAAATGTGAGGCCGGATTATATGATGTTAGATCTACAAGAGACGATTCTAATTTTGCATTGTTAAATATTAAAGATAGGGGAGGTCTCGTTAAGCCCAATAAAAGATTTATTGATGCGTGTTTTTATATAGAAAAAAAATTCGCCAAGTTTTATTATTGACAAATAATACTATGCCCCATGAAAAAGATTTTTTTATTAAGGAAGTATCAATTTATTTATTTGAAAATAATTTTCTATGTCAATTGGATAATCATATTCTTGATTCTCCATTTGAGGTAGAAAACCATAGAATGAAAGTTATTAAGTTATTAAGCCACATATACACAAAAATTAGGTTTTATAGTGTTGCTAAAAAGCAATCGGAAATTATGAGAGGCAAAATTATTAGAGATAAATTTAACAAGTTAGTACTTTTTTCTAATCAATAATTTTTTTTTAAATACTATTGGTTTTACTTCAGTTTTTTTATAATATCATTATTTTTTATATTATGTAATTTAAAATAATTACAATACTGATTATTTGGTTTTCTTCCTTAAAGTGAGTTTGTTTAACATCTCATATAATATTTTTTAATTGATTGTTTTCGGCATACACTGCCAATTTAATTTTATCTTTCTTTCCTCTAACTCTTTATTTGTATACTAAGTAATTTACCGGTGTATTAATAATACCATAAAATCAATTATGGCAGTTTTATTGAAATAAGTTGTAATTTGCATATTATAATATGTGTAATTTAATAAATAAATATATATATTAAATTTCAGAAGTTTGTTTTTAAGCAGTATATAGTAAGAGCAACTTTGTTAGTTTAAATGGAACACTATGTATATTTTTCTTCTTACTTAAAATTTATTCATTTCCCTTTAAATAATGTAACAAATGCTATGGTTATCTCTAAAAATAATAAATTTTTTGATCTCTAAAAAATTGACTGCATGGCATATAAAAGTACCTGTTATTTAACAATGAAAATTTGCTACATACAGTGCTTCAGAAAAAAAAGTTTTTGACAAAATAATAGTTGCAGCAAAGGAAAATTACTATTTTTTAAAAGTTTTGTTGATATTTTCAATTATCTAGAGCTTTGTTGTATTTTTTCCTGTAACCTAGTATGTAGCAAATTTCTGTTCCAAATAATACTCTTTATTGCCATGCAGTTAATTTTTTAGAGATCAATGAATCCATTTTTTTTTTTAAATAGTCATGGTTTGGGTTAATTTTTTTTTGCGGGAAAAATTGTATTTAAGGATTATAGAAAAATATATATGGCGTTCCATTTAAAATAACAAACTTGCCCTATATACAAAAATTGGCCGTTTTCGTAAGAAATAAATGTCACAACCAAATGGCAAGGATATAAAAAGAAACTTAAAAAAATCTAAGGCTTTTCGCGAAAACCGCATTTTGATAATTTTATTTCTTCTAAAATTATTCGCGGTAAAAATGGGTTAAAATATAGTCGGACACCCTGTATTAGCATTGCACTGATGCATTAATAATCACACAAAATAAAATATGGCAGTTTAATTTAACTAATTTGACATATTTTCAAGTTATAATACGTAGCCATAAGCAATTTCGTCGACAATATCACGAAGTGGCGTATCTCAAAAAGTAGGAAAATTGACTAGAGCTGATGTAATTGCTTAACAAAAGTTGCTTCTTAATATTACAAATTGGCATATGTTAGATTTTGATATCTTTAAAAGTTATAGAAATATAATACTAAGCCTATTTCATTTTACTAAAAAAAGAGTAGTACAAAAAATACCTAAAAAGCACCCTTATGAAATTTAAACAAAAAAGATACACCGCTTCGTGATATTGAGGACGACTTATACCATATAATATCTTGTAGATTGCTTATTGCTCGTATGTTAAAAAAGGAACATAGGTATCTTTCTGTGGAATGTTTTGAATAAAATTAAATAGTCCAAGCGATTCCATTGCGCTTTAAGCCTAGTTTAAGATTATTACATTATCAAGTTTATTTCAAGTTGCCATTTGTAGGCAAATTAAATCAATAATACTATATATATATACTTACTGGGTACAATACCAATTTTAATATTTGTGATTCGCTTTTTTTTGTGGTTTCAATTACAAATATGAGGTCAGCTTGGCCCTAACCCCAAAAATAAACAATTTCAATGGCATTACACACCAAACTTAACTGAACGACAACTGCTACGCCAACGGGAACGAAATATCAGTTTATGAATTGAGATTTATTCCTCAAACAAGTTACACCAAAACTAATTGCTTTTATAATAAAATACCAACTATTCAGTTTTGTTGTGTCAAGGTAGTGTTAAGAAGGAAGATAATAATACATAAAATACCGCGCAGGTTTGAGGTTAAGTAAAAGTGGGTCTTCATGAATCAAAAAGAAGGTGTTTTAGCAATAAAATGGAATTTAAATTGAGATCAGTGCTTCTAAGCACTCTCGTTTGCTAAATCTTAATAAAATCGGCGATCCGATCGAAAGATAAAAAATATACGACAAAAAATAGTCCCCAATATAAAATCCGTTTACTTTTTAGGGACTGCTATGAAAGACGAATACAGACTTAATATGAAATTTTTAAATATGTATACCCCAAAATTACTTTGTATATTTTCTTTATAAATGAATCATATACAAAATGTTAAACCCGGTCCTGTTGTTTGTTATCGGCTAGTCAGTAAATGTTTATTGCCCATGCCCACAAGTGTACTGCGCATGCCCACGTAGGGGTTATTGTGATTTTCGCTGCATTCATCCATATTTATTTTTCTAATAAAACTAAGTGAGGATCGCAAAAGCGAATGGTACTAAACCTATTGTTTTCTTTCTGCCATACGTTGTTCGTGCGGCAAAGCTTTACTAGCGCCACTTTTTGGTGTAACGTTAAACAAATATTATAATACGAGGGCAGTTTACAAATTGCCTTTACATCCTTTGACAAAATTTACTCTTTCCACCGAACTGAAAGAGAGACTACAGTAAAAGCACAGGGACGTGTAATTTGATTGGGGGGGAGGGTTATGGTTAGTTATATCTTTTTTAATTTACTTTCTTTAAGAAATAAAGAATAACGATTTAACAAACCAGAATTAACCATGATCCCCCAATGTGACAGTTTTGCATGACCATCTGTAACGTTTCAAACTAATCAAATTACCCGTCATTGTGCTTTTTAATGTAGTCCTTGAAAGAGGTACTAGTAGTGTTTTTGGGGTATGTTTATCGATTTAATAGTAATATTATTAAATTAAAAAGCAAAAAAAAACTAAAAAGCGAAAAATAAACATATTTTTTTTTAATGAAACCGACTTTATAAATATAAATAAAGCTTACTAAAAAGTTTAAAAAATTATATATATTAAAAAAATAACAGAATAAAGTCGGGTCGGGCAATACCTTCTTTTTGCTCTATATTTATATTCACTGTAAAATTAAGGTCTCTAATCTTTAAGAAGCTCTTTAAAAAACTACATCCAGTGTTTCTTTTCAAAATGGCGACGAGGAATTACTTTTAAAGAGAATTAAATACTGCCATTATTTTGTCTTTAGTTTCTATTTGCTTAGTAGGCTATGGAAAAAATGACCTTTTTCTTCTTTCACAGGCGGTGATAATATTTATTTTCTTTAATAAATTACTTAAATTTTATATTTCCAGTTTTAAATAGATGAGAAGAAAAATTTAAAATTATTTATTATTTTAAAAACACCCCTAATTTTTTATAATTTATTTTCAAACTAAAATTTCGTTCTAATGACATAGAACACTATATTGGTAATTTTCAATATGGCGGTCATAGATCATTCATCATATAAACTCTGTGATTCGGATGCCGTAAATAAATGGCGTGTAGTCGCCATATTTAAAATTACCAGTATGGTGTATTATGTCTTCAGAAAGGAATAGGTAGAATTTAATAAATAAAATAAAATCCGGTAGTTTCTTTAAATGTTACAAATACAATTGTTGAGACAAAAGTATTTCCACGATCGATAAAAAAATATGTTTTTAAACTGTTACCATGAAGTTAAAGTACTCCATTCTAGTCCACTACATAAAGTGTTAAAAAAGTACCTTTTTTAACACTTCGAAGCTTTTTTCACACTTTGAATTAGTGATTTGTTTTAATGCCTACTACAATAAACTTAAATATTAATTTATGCAATGTTACAATAAACGCGACATCAACTGAACCAAATGGTCAAGTTACCTTTGATTTCGTCATTATTTCTTTTAGTTCATGTGTCACTCAGTTTAAAAATTTGACAGTTTGCAAATAAATTTAAAAGACATTTTTGAAAATTAATAGTAATAATGAATTTGGGTAACTAAGATGAAAAAAATGTATATTGTTTTAGTATTATTTCTACAAAAGTAAGTACATACAATTTTCTAAAATTAAATAATAAATGTATGGTTATAAAGAGGATAATTGTCTCTTAAAAAATAAGGAAGCTATGATTTTTTGTTGCAATATAATGGTTGTGCTTAAAAATTAAAATTAATAAGTTTAGATAAATAAAACATAAAATGGTATTTTGGTAAATTTTTATTTGGTCGTGAAAAAATATAGTATGTAACACATGCATAAAGTGTCTTTTTTTTATTCATGGGACTGCCGCACTCGCCTAACGGCTCGTGCTGTCAAACTTCCCATTCATAAAAAAAGCTTTCACTTTATGTACTTGTTACATAAATTACTATTATTAATCTACTGTATTAAAAACTTTTACCTTGTAAATGTTTAAAAGGTAAAAAAGGTGTATGCTTTCAAATGCATGAAATGTTATTTAGGAATTCCTTTTCATTTAAAGGTATTAAATTACCTGAAATGCTAGCAAAATTCCAGATTAGAGAACACGTTACTATTTGATACACCTTGACAAAACCAGATAAGGTATAATTTAAACGACGCCATTGTATATGCACGTCGTCTACGTATATAATGTATAATATGTAGATTGTTGTATAGTTAACTTAAGATACAAGATAGACAGATAGCAGCAGAGGTCTACTACTATTATAAATCTATCTTTCTGTCATGTCTATCATTTATCAAAGAACGGTTTATTATTAAATATTTAGTTAAAGAGGTACTGATAATTTAAAAAGATTACTTTAGACTGCAGGCTTTTAAGGCACAAAAATAACATATAAAACCTATATACAGGGTGTTCATTTAATAAGTTACCACTCAACTTATCTGTTCAAGGAGACCAATTTGAAAATCGCCAAAACACGTCAAAATATTTATTGAGGGAAAACGTTTTTTACAAAAAATTGCGCACCCTTAACCCCCGATCTACCGCCCCAAAATTCTTAATTAAGCAGGTTTAAGTGACACATCATGTTAAAGCTCCTGACGAGTAACTACTTTATAATCCTAGAATATAAAGTCAACATTTTCACCTTCTACAAAATGGCTTTACTTTAAAAATTACCTAAATGCCTGATTGGGATGGCCGTATTTCCAAAACTAATAAAGTTAGGTGTGCTTAATGTGATATTTTCCTAAAGCTCTTTTTCATTTTTTTTTAATGATAATACTTGTGATGATATACAGGGTAGGATAAAGAGTGTATATCTTTTTAATAAAGCACCCTGTATATTATATTACCAATAAAAAAGATCTAAAAAATAGCTTTGGGGAAATACCCCATTAAGTACATCTTACTTTATTAGTTTCGAAATATAGCCATCCCATTAAGGTATTTGGGTAATCTTTAAAGTATCGCCATTTTGTAGTAGGTAAGGATATTGACTTTATATTCTAGGGTAATAAAGTCAGGAGCTTTAAACTTGTGTATCACTTGATCTCCTGGATCCGTCACACTATACGGAAACACGATTTTTTCTTTTTTTCAAATAATACATTTCACGAAAAAAATGCGGGTTTTTTTCTATTTAAAAAAATAAGTTTTAAAGCCGCAAAATTTATACAGTGTTGCCATACAGGTATATTAGTCCTAAAAACAAATAAAAAATATGTTAAGATAGAACCAACAAAACCTACTAGAACTTGCCAAAACTAAACATAAGTTAGCAGAAGTAACTAAAACTAGCGTTGACTAACAAAAACTAACCTGTTCACCTAAACCTAACACAAATTTGAAACGACACAAAGTTGATGTATCTTATAAAGATAAACAACTTGGCAACAACGGTTTTCCAAAAACTCCTAACCTTAATCACGACGGTAAACTAAACCATGCATTTTCGTGTGATTTTCGTATATTTAAACAATTTTTTAAGTATTTATTAAAAGTTTTTTTGTGATTTTTCGCCTTTAATTTGATTTGTTAGACCGTGTTTTACCATATAGATAAATAAAACATGCAAAAATTTTGAGTTATAGTGTTTCCGTATTGTGTGACGTAACCGATCTCCTTTCTTATTTAATAATTTTGGGGTGGTGGCCTTGGTGGGTTGGTTTTTGTAAAAACGTTCTTCCCCAATAAATATCTTGAAAGTGTTTTGGCGGTTTTCTCAAATTTGTGTCTTTTCGCAGAGAACTAAAGTGGTAAGTTTCTGGATGAATACCCGGTATGTTATTTCTAGTTCTTTAAAAGTTTTTGTCTAAAATCTTAGCAATCCTTTAACTTTGTGATACAACTTCCTTACTACTAGCACTTTACGAATATCAAATAATTTAAAGACAATCCTTTTTTAGTCTTAACGGATCAGTTTGCATAAAGCCGCGTACGGACGTATGTAATGCAACGTGCAACGCAACATACAATACAATAATAGATCTTAATTTCGTTGCTGCAACCTCCTCTGCAAATAGGCTTATCCGCATTTAAAACGATTTTGTAGAGTAACGAGGTAGTCCAAGATCTTTTTTATTTTAACATATAACTTGGTATATTTGAAATATCAAAAGACGTTGTTGCTGGTAGAAAACTCAGCTATTTGATAAAAAACGGTTTTACAAAATTAATTTGTCTTTATAGCATTAGTATTTTTTCTTTCGTCCCCATATTTTAACTTTGTTTTCCATTGTTTCTTACAACAACACTTAAACACGTCCAAACGGATACTGCAAACTCACATTGAATGCCTTTTGTGCGTACAAAAACCGATACCAGTATGGATCGCGACGAACGTTACAGCGAGCATTATGCACAACCGTCCAAACGTACGAATCTTGTTGCGTTGCATGTTGCATTGTAGGTTGCATTTATCCTTGTACAGACGAGTGCCTAAAAAAAGTTGGATTATAAAATACGCTTTAGAAGCCATTTTTAACATTGCTTTTAAATGGCCATTATAGGTCGCAAATTGTTAAAATAAGACTAAGTAAATTGTTTATTTTAAAAACCACATTAGTCAAACATCTTAAATTGATTTGTTGCAATTGTATTTTTTTTTAATTTTAAAATATGCACCCTACTTAAATTTGTCTTTCTTATTCACAAATTGTATATCTATACAGTGCATTTCAATTAAAACATGGCTACACCGTATAATTCTTTTATTTGAACACTGAAAAATCTGAAACACGTCGAATTTTATTTTTAGAGGAAAACATTCTTGTGTAAAAATTTATTTGTTCAAGGTCCCCTTACCAACACAAACTTTAGCAAGTTTTAATGGGATAGGGGGTTTAGTTATACCGCATCTTAAAGAATTTAATTTTTTTGGTGGTCTTTGATTTGTTAAAATCGTTCCACCTTAACTGTCTTATTTAAAATGAGATAACCAGTATATTTTGACTTATTTAAATAGAAAATTACAGTCCAAGTACAATAAGATTTTATTTGCTACTTTTTTACATACTGAGTTAGTAAAAAGGACCACAACTTTTAAATATTTTTAAAACCGCTAAAGCTATATTTACCAAATTTAGTATACAGGGTATTTTAGAGATGTGAAATTAAATAGTGATATCGGAACTGTTGCCAGATTTTCCAGTTTTGTGCTACACGTATTTTTTCAGTTTTTTAAATGATATGCCTCATTTATTTTTGTTGCATTAAATTGAGCAAATCAAATTTAGTAAGTTTCTAAATTTTTAAAATTATTTCTCTATTACTTGCAGAGATATGATACACTAAATAATTTCGCGCCGAAATATCTTTAAAACCACTTAAGGTGTGTTTACAAAATTTGGTATTTAGGGGTTTTTCGGCATGCCTTATTAATCAGGGATATAAGCATGGTTGCCAAATTTTAATAAAATGGCGATGTTGTCATAACTCGGTAAATGGTAAAGATTAAATTTTAAAAATTTGGAATCCTAGTAAAATTGGCATGCTTCTTTTATTGCAATTAAAATAAATAGGGCATTCCATTTAAAATACCAAAAATAATAAACAAAGTGCTGGACTGAAAAATCTGGCAATATTTACAGTAGGGTTGTTCTTCTTTTTACCCTACATAATAATAATTTATTTAACTTTAAAAAAATATATGTAAAGCTTTTTTTTCACCATATATTTTTTTACGATAGCTATAGTTTAATCTACCGGAAAAAGTTGTCAACAGCGAAGTTTATATATTTTTGTGAGATTCTTAGGCCCCAAAATATTACAGTCACAAAAACTTTACCACTCCGTCACAAAAGTTTAAATATTATTAAAACTGACAAAAGGATTTCTTATAATAATATGTTTACTAACAATTTTAAATTTTAAAATTATTTCGTTATTTCATGATTGGTTATCTCTCGGAGTTAAAAATTAGTGTTAGAATTTATGTCGTCAAATAATTTTTTCGTAACATTGCAATGAAAATAAATGGGTCATTCTATTTAAAAAAACCAAAAGATACTTTAAGCACAAAACAGGGAAATCTGGCAACGGTGCCGATATTACAAATAAATTCTTTATGCTCGATGTATCTCAAACACCAATTTTGGTAAATTTAGCTTTAGCGATTTTAAAGATATTTTTTTGTTGCCGTACTTTCTACTTACCCACTTGTGAAACAACGCACATTTATGTGATGTACTACCTACTTAACAAATTTTGATATGATGATGGTGAGCCATCGGTTGGGAATCCCAGTATTTGGATTTTTTTTAAACTACTTAACCAATTTTAAAATACTAAAAACTATTAAAAATAATTTAAAACCCTTTAAGATAAGTATCACTTGACCCTTTTCATTTAAACTTTTTGACATTTGTGTTGGTAGAACAACCCTTCACAAGTAGATTCTTACCCTGAAAATAAAAATTAACATGTTTTAAGGATTTTTATAGAAGTAGAAGCAACGAAATTATTCGGTGGCTCGTTTTAATTGAAATGCACATAATGTTCACTTACTTAAAAGAAAAAGAAGGTTGTATTTTTTTACGTATAATTTTTGAAATAAAACAAAATAAAACATATTTTTCCTTCTTGTTAAAATTTAATACTTTTAACTTATGTTGTTTTAAAAATGAAGAATAATTAATAAATTACACTTTTCTAAAAAAAGTTTTTGTAAACAAACTGAATATAAAACACCTTTCTATCATCGTCGCAATTCAATAGCGCCATTCATAATGTGATGGAATAATACCCTGTTGAGAATTCCTCTCTTTGACAATGAATAATACGCATCCCACTGTGATAAATTCTGCTTTAGTGCACCGTGAAGGCAGGTGAAAAAAGAAAACGGGAGCGCTTTGGAATGCAAGTAGGGAGAGAATTATTTATCCTAAAACTTCATAAATGACTTTTACTTTTAGTTATAGCAAAATTATTATTAGGCAAAACAGATGTACTTCACTCACATTTATCAGATCTATGTAAATTGGTGTACCCCTAAAGTTTTGCAAATTGACGAATTTTGCTTTTTCTTAATATTCATATTTATATAGGTTCTACAAGTAAAAATATAATTAGAGTTCATAAAAACATGGGTTCGCAATTTCCTCGTTCTCAAAATACCTGGTGTTAATTTTTAATAGTTTAAAGAGCCTTTACCCAAATTTGTTTTAATTTGGAAACTGCATTTATAGCATTAAGGGGTTAATATTGATCAACTAACTTAAGGATTACATTTATTAAGTCCAGTGGCGTCTCAAGCGGCAACGGAAGGAATATTTCTAACAAAAAAAAAAAAAAAAACCGAAAGTCACTGACTGTATGTAAAATTTTTAGGCTTTCTTTGATTAAGCTAATAAAAGTAAAGCTTTTATATTTTTGATTTTTTTTCGTATCTTGTTTATTTTAAGAAAAACAAAATAAAATCCACATTATTGCATATTTTTAGATCATAAAAAAGCATTGCGGTTTCTTGTTGTTTTTTTTTTAGAATTGGATTTTATATTTTTTTGAATTGACAACAATAGATACTTAGTTAAGTAGGGTTTTTATCCAGTAGAACAATTTTTACTAGCTGTTTTCAAAATTTTTAAGTTTTTAGAAAAGTTAAATCCCTGTTTTTGAGAACGAAAAATTTGCGGACACATGTTTATATTTAGGTGTTGTGTGGTTTATATGAACTTATCTTTATATTTTCTGATTTAGAATCTGTACCTAAATTTTCTAACATTGTGTAACACCCTGTGTATATTATTACCAAGTATTGTATATTGAATTTTAAATTATATGCCACATTATAAGCCAGTTTGAATTTGATTGCCACATTTTTCATTCTGTTATTATAAAAACACATTTAAGACAAGAGATCTAGATTTTAGTAACGATTATGGAAAAACTTTTATATATGAGAAAAAACAGCAGTTTATTAAAATATATGGAGAAATAGTTAAGAAAATCTTTAGAGTTTGAAAAAAGATGGATACCAGCACGATTAAATTTTTATACAAGTACAGAATGCCCTATTCTGCATCTGCTTATAAAATATTGTTTTCCTCTTCCGTTAAAAAAGAAAAAGAATGATGCACTCAAATTTGGACGAAATCATACCAAAAAGAGTTTTTTTACTTTTATATTTACTTTAAATTTGTCAACTTATACTTATTATAAATGTTTTCTATGTCAATGTTATTATTTTGCAAGTACTTCTTTGTTCACAATTTTTTTTTATAAAAATATCATGGTAAGATGTTGCTTACATAATACTTTTAGTAGTAGCATAAAATAATATAGATTACTTAAAAAGTGAAAGTAATAAACAAGGTATTTTTTTGCCATTTACATAACCCCTTCTTGGCAACCCCTTTGGCCTAAAGCTGGCGTCGCCGCGTTTGAATTCCTATTACGCCACAACACCCTACCGTGCTGAAATGCAGGAGGATTTAATGGGAGTTTTTATTTTAGAACACTGTAAAAATACTACTACGCGCCAGCACAAATATTGCGTAGGAATTCATAAAGTAGAACGCAGAAATCAGCCCTATAATTGCTACGCATGTTGTAACCTGGGATGTTTTAGGTACAAGCAAATTTGTTTTTATATTTGGAATTCATACTGCATGGCAACAGGAGACGCTTCGCCCGCGCCTTAAATCTTTTTACTTTACCGCCTTATTGCATTTAATTGAATCATACGGTTGTTTTCTTTTAGTTTTATGTAAATTTTAAACGGTTTATCACCTAAAAGTAGTGTGCCAATGTTTGTTTTTTAAATAAAAAGTTTACAGTATGACTTTTTCCATTTAATTTTTTTTTTTAAAATGGCGCCCAGCTGTGAGATTGACATTTATATCTGTCATTTTCTGTCTAAAATTTGGTTTATGTTGTCTCACTAAAGTCCTCAATGAGGTCCTGAATTTAGACAAGCACTGTATAATGTTTTGTCAGTTTTTTGGCTTTGCTAACATCACTTTGTAATACCTCGTATCAAATTTAAAATATTTATTAGCTTAATAAATAATAAATATAATAAATCCTTGCTGTATAATGTCAAAAGACAAAACAAATAAAAATAATAGCTTAATAGCTAACCAACAAAATGTACAATTAGAGAACTAAAAGTTTAATTTTAATATTTTTAAAAATAAAATTGTCTTTTAAATGAAACCGAGTATGTAATAACAAAACTATGACTTTTTCTAAAAATGGTTATGTAATAATTATCTCACTATATTTGAGCTGTTTGATTCACTTTGACTGACTTGTAATGCTTTTGGGCACAGACCTTTTATTACCAGGTTAAATTTTATTCGTAATAAAATTATGCGTTTGCATGCTTTTAACTTTCTCTCAAACTGTAGCACAAAATTTTCGTATGGTTTAGAGTAGTAAAGGGCGGTGATACTATTCGTATTTGCTATTGCGTTTCAACTCCATGAAGGCGCTGCCACGCAGTAGGAATTCACGAACCGCTTATGCATTTGCATGCTTTTAAATTCCTTCCAAACTGCAGCACCAAACTTACGTAGGGTTTAAAGAGGTAAATAAAGGTGATACTGTTCGTATTTGCTACTGTGTTTCAACTCCATGAAGGTGCTGACACGCAGTAGGAATTCATAAATCGCGGCGTCGCCACTGCTTTAAATCAATAGCCAGAAAAATACTAGCTAGAGCAGTAGCTATTATATTCTTTGTCATAGTTAACATAAATTGTAAGCTTTTCAAATCCTAAGAAAAACGTATTCAACTTGTGTAATGTAATACAAAGCCAGAGTTGGATTGTATTCGAATACTCAGTTTTATTTTGCCGGTATTCAAATATTATTCCAATGGATTTGTGTGTTTGGTATTCGGTATTCGGCAGAATACTTTTTGGTTGGTATTCGGGATTTTGTATTCGAATACTTTTGAAGTATTCGACGAATACCGAGCTTTCCAAGTATTCGAATACCGATATGTGTAAGCAGTATTCGAATACGAAAATTGTCATGAGTAGAATACGAAAAGGGAAGAAAAATAAAAAAATCAGGAGAAAACCTTTTTTTGTTTTTGCGCTTTAAATTCTTTTTTTGCTCTTCAAATTTTTAATAATAGGTGTTTCTATACTATTCGAATCTTTTCGTTTTCAGTATTCGAATACCGATTCCGGGTATTCATGAATACCGAGAATCCGAATACTTTTTTCTTCCAAGTATTCGACCCAACTCTGAGCAAAGCAAATAAAAATATTTTTTTACTGCAGCAATAAAATATGAATTGTAATCTTCGTTTTTGGAAAGTAAAGAGAAAAACTCCTGCTTTTCATGTTATTTCCCAGACTAGTACCCCTTCACTGACGCTTTTTACCTGCCACTATTTTTCTTGTTTATTTTTATTTTAATATCCAATAATTATCATATCAGTTTAACTAACCGACTTTTTTTTATTTGCAGGGGTTACATATCGTAAAAGATAAAAGAGGTAAAAAGTCTGGAAGTAAAGCAGAAAAAGTAACTTTTTTAAACCCTTTGACTCTTTTTACACCCTTTAAATTAGTGTTTTGTTTTAATGCCCACCACAACTATTAATTTAAATATGTATTTATGCAATATAACAGCAAAGGCGACATTAACTAAACTGAAAGTCGGATTATTTTAATTTAATAGAAATTATCGAAAATTAATTAGGAAAATTGGATGACTCAGAAATTGAACGAGAATTTATACTCTTTTGGTATTATTCTTAAAAAAGCAAGTATACAATTTTTGTTTAAATATTTCCAAATACATAAGTGCATAATTAAAGTCAAGCGCACTAGGCGCTCAGGTATCGGTACGCTCACGGACCGGTCAAATATTTTACATGCTATTAAAATATCATCAAAATCATTCTTTTAAAAACATGTAAAGTATTACACCGGTCCGTGAGTGTACCGAGACTTGAGCGCCTAGTGTGCTTTGACCTTAAGGAAGAGGATACTTGTGTCTTAAAAAAGGAAGCCATGATTTCTTGTGCCATATGCCTAATGGCCGTTCTACAAAAATTAAAATAAATAAGTA
The DNA here is from genome assembly GCA_014170235.1 of Listronotus bonariensis. NCBI lineage: Eukaryota > Metazoa > Arthropoda > Insecta > Coleoptera > Curculionidae > Listronotus > Listronotus bonariensis. The sequence goes on from JACEGR010004149.1 coordinate 23,825, forward strand.
GGTACAAAATAATAAAATATGTATAAAATGTTAATTGGGAAATTTTTATACGGTCGTGAAAAAATACAGTCTGCATCAGAGGCATTAAGTGTATTTTCTACGCATGAGATTGCCGCAATGGCCTGACAGCACGGCTTCTGTCAAACTAACCAATCGTAAAAAAGTATTACTTGTTATATATATTTCTATTATTTTTTTATAAAAAAATAAATAATTATAAATAGGATTATTACGAAATATACATATTAAGGCCCCAAATGAGTAATAATTTTACACATTTAAAATTTTAGTTTTAGAAATGTCAATGTTAGACATTTTTTTTTTTTAATATTTGTAACTTGTCCCGTTTTGAATGAACACTTCTCGTATGGTTTTCCTTTCCATTCTTCTATTTTATTATTATCTCATATTAACTAAATATACATATAATATAAACTTTCAAATTCGTAATAAATAAAACTTTGTTTCAAATATATAAATTAGCCTATATCTTATCGGGCTAAACTTTATAAAGGGGATGTAACCTACATAAAAAACCCATATACTTTAAAAGTCTGAAGTTTTTGGTTCTATTATCATTTTCGTTCTTAAGACATTCATTAATTTCATGCGGCTTTGACTTTAATTATACGCCTTCGCTTTACTTATTTATTTTAATTTTCTGTTATAACTACAAAGTTAGTCATGCCATCAAGTCGAAACTTGGGGTTCAGCTGCATGCATAGGTTACGATGGTGTTTTTTAATGGGGTATGCTATTGCTAATTTTATTTTTAATACCTGTGGCAGTCTGCTAGGCGCATAATGGGCTTTAAAAAACATTGGTTATTTTTCAACATTTGACTTGTGGAATATTAAAATGCAAATTAAAATAATAATTTCCCTTTAGGGCAGGTTGTAAAAGGAATGTGTTAAAAAGTTGAATTTTTATAAAATAATACGCAAAAGCTATGCTGTTGTTCGTTAGAGTAAAGCAAACTGACGTTCTAGAATTTTTTTTTCAAAGGTCTTATCAAATGTTGTAGCTCTTAGGTGACTTTACTTAGAATTAAAACTACAATGTCTTCTTTCTTTAAAGGTAGTAGTAGACAATGGTATTATTTTAGGAACAGTGCATAGTTTACAAGGTGATTAAACTTAAGTTAGCACTATTTCTAACTTCTTTACTATTGGAGGTACGAGGTCGGATAAGTTAGATAGCTAAAAATATTTATTCTGCTGATTAACACGCTTTTAAGACAAAAATAATTAAACTTGGATGTAATAATTTATGTCAAAAAATATACCATTTACCTACCTTTTTAAATGAAACACGCAGTATCTTTTATTAATATTTAAAGAGGTACAAACAGTCAACGTCTGATATATTCAGTTTTAATTATTTTTTAACATTGCTATCCTCAGGAGTTTGATAATAAACTAGCATTTTTTAAATAAAACAACCTGAATATTGCATCACCATTAAAGATGTTTTTCAAAGAGCTTTTAGAAAAACAACATTTGGCATGTATATCTTTAATAGTTTTAAAGTATGACCATCCAAATCTAAAAAATAGAAATATATTATATATCTCCATTTTAGCTACAGCGTAGTGCTGGAGATAATTTATCATAATTTTTAGACTTGGATGGCAATATTTCCAAAAACATAAGAGATAAAGATATGGAATGTAGTATTTTCCTTAAGTTTTTAAACTGCTAAAGATGGCAATATTTTCGATAATATTAAAAATTTTATATATAGTCATAGCTTTAAAGCTCTTTAATAGATCTTTTATAATGGTGATAACATATACAGGGTGTCTTCTGCATGAAATTAAAAACTCGATGTGCAATCATTCTTTTCAATTACACGTTAATCAGTGAAAAAATACAACTATTTCTACAATTTGACCGATTTTATCTCCAATAATAAAAAGTTACAATAGTACCGACTTAAGTTTGACCACCCTGTATAGGTCGTAGTTTCTTAAGAGTAAGTTCTAGTTATTATTTAGTTATTATATTAAAAATGCTTGAATAGATACATATACCAACCAAAATTTTGTGTATCTATCAAGACAATAAATGTGTGTTTTAGTATTTTTGCAATCCCCTATACTGCTGTCCAACGGAAAAGCACCGTATGTGCATACAATAATCCATTTAACATAGTCGGCAGTAAAGTCGAGTCAATGAAGCAATAAAATAGGCAAAAGCCAAAAATCCTTAAAAACAAAAACGAATTTATTATATTTTTTAAAATTTTATTATTTTGGGTATTTAAAATTAGAAACGTCTTAGAGGGGGAAAATATTTTTTTTCAATTTTTATATCGATATAAATGTTAATATTAAAAGAAGAAGAGTTTCGGACAATTGTATTTATTTTATTTATTTAGAAAACGTTTCAGGCAGTACTATCTCTGCCCGTAAACCAGAGTTTGGTCGTATTCGAATACTCAGTATTCTGAATAGTATTCAGAATACATTTTGCCGGTATTCGAATAGTATTCGAATACATTTGTGTGTTTGGTATTCGGTATTCGGTAGAATACATTGTTGGCTAGTATTCGGGATTCGGTATTCGAATCTTTCAGAAGTATTCGACGAATATTTTTTTAAGTCTTCGAATACTGTGCGATCCGAGTATTCGAATACCGAAAAGTGTAAGCAGTATTCCAATACTGTAAATTGTCATGATTAGAATAACAAAGGAAAGGAAAATGGGAAAAAAATGAGGTAAGGACCTTTTTTTTGCATCTTTAAATTTAGGTTTTTTTGTAGTAGTATTCGAATCTTTTCGTTTCCAGTATTCGAATACGGATTTCGGGTATTCATGAATACCGAGTATTCGAATACTTTTGTCTTCCAAGTATTCAAATATTCGGTATTCGAATACTTTTTTTCCGTATTCGAATACCGATTTTCAGTATTCTGCCCAACTCTGCCGTAAACCTTGATTCTACCTTTTATACGACATATTATAAGCGTATTTAACCACGGTTAAATACGCGGCCTATACTCATTTAGATCTATTAAAATGTTCATAGGCAATGCGTGGAACGGAGATGGTCTAAAGCATGTAGAACACTAACAGGTAGAGATTAGACAAATAATATCGGCATGTAAATATTTCCTAATACGCATCGGTTTGTTTAATTGCCAATGAACTTTTTGAAGTTGCTGAACGTTTATGACGTCACTGTTAAGCATGAAAATATTTTGAAAATGTTTTAAACCGTATTAGCAACAAAAACGGCCTAAATATAAAGTGTTTTCAAAACTACCCTGTAAATACTGGGAATTGTTTAATTTTATTTCACTTGGACTCAATAACAGCAGTCATGTGTAATGGGCTGTATTCTTATTCAGAATCCCCTTTTCTGCGACAATGAATACTGATATAAACCCTTGTGTAAGTGCATTACTATAGACAGGTGAAAGAAGAAGGCAGAATTCAATTTAAAATGGCGCAGGATGCTTTTGAATAAGTAAAATGAAAAGGGGAGAGACCCTTGCAATCCGTAGCTTGCATGTTTTTTTTTATTGAAACTTAGATAATACATTATTTAATATCCATTTGTCCTATGTACGAATAGAGTTAAAAATTAATGGTTTATTCTATAAGCGATGACGCAGTAGCGTTAAAATTATTTAAAAATTAATTAGGGTGAAAAAAAACAATTAGAAAATTTGCTAAATTTCTAATAGCTCTGGAGGCTAAGGCAAATTCAATTGCTTTACAATTTTTGTTTCACATCAGTAAGCACTTTAATATTTTCGCAGTTTTTTTAAAGACTTAGTTTTACATTAAACAACAATACAATAAATACAATAAATTTAAACTATAATTTTCTACATTATTATAAACTCATTTTTTTCAATGAAAAGTTACACCATGTAGTTTATTTTTAAGATGGCGCCCACAGAGTACCTTTAGCCAAGTGCATCAAGTGATACTTTTTTACGAATGGGAAGTTTGACAGCACGAGCCGTTAGGCAAGTGCGGCAATCCCATGAGTAAAAAAGACACTTTATGCATGTGTAACATACTATATTTTTTCCACGACCGTATAAAAATTTCCCAAAATACCATTTTATACATGTTTTATCTATCCAAACTTATTAATTTTGCTTTGGCAGCATATATTGCAACAAAATTCATAACCTTCGTATTTTTTAAGAGACAATTATCCTCTTCATAACTATGCATTTATTATTTAATTTTAGAATATTTAATTTTAGAAAATTGTATGTACTTACTTTTTACAGAAATAATACTAAAACAGTATAAATCCTTTTTAATTTCTTAGTCATCTAAATTCATTATTACTCCTATATTTTAATAATTTCTATTAAATTTATTTGCAAACTGTCAAATTTTAAAACTAGTGACGCACGAACTAAAAGAAATAATGACGAAATCAAAGGTAACTTTTTCCGTTTGGTTCAGTTGATGGCGCGTTTCCTGTTACATTGCATAAATTGATATTTAAGATAATTGTAGAAGGCATGGAAACAAAACACTTATTAAAAGTGTAAAAAGTCTGCAAGGTGTTAAAAAAGTTACTTTCTTTAACACTGTATGTGGTGTACTAGAATGAAGTATTTAGAAAACAGCACTTTTTCGTGGAAAAATATATTTTTAGCAGGCTGTGAAAACCAAAACTTTTACTTCAATATTTAGTAATATATCATATTTCTCTAATAAAAAAAACAGCACATACAATTTAAATTATTTATGTATGTGACGAGAACTGAATTAGAAATGTTTTAAAATTTTCAAATAGAAACACTTTAATTTAATTTTAGATTTTCATGTTTTTTTTATAAAGCTATAGCACAAGAACTGCTTATTTTAAGAATGGTGACTATAGATCAAATCACACAATTGGAAAAATAATTATGTATGGTCACCACCTTAAAAATTTACAATATATTGAGTTATTTCATTAAAAAAACTTATACAATAAATTTAAAATAAAACAGGGGTGTGAACAGAATTAATGGCCGTCCTTGGTGTTCTACAAAGGTAATATTTGTCCGCCAAAATAAATAATCACTATGGTATAATAAATCATGAAAAAGTGTTTTTTTATTATATAGGTGTTTAAAATTAAATTATTATATAGGTGTTTAAAATAGGAGAACTGATGGTACTTTAGGGTTAAACCGAAAGGTATTTTAGGGTTATGATATTGCAAAAAAATTTAAATTTATGCCTTTATTATCCTGTAATTTTTTTATAGTAAGAAAAAATAAGGTATAACATCTTGCACCAAGACCAAAAGTTTAAATTAATATGAGTCTATATAATCTTCTTTCTTAATATACAGCCAGGGTCGTATTAACTGTTTGAGGCGCCTTAGGCTAGAATTTCCGAAGCGCCTTTTTTCCACCAAAAAATTTCTGAAAAGCAAAAAAAAAAGCGCTTATTTTATTACTCCCCAGTCTGGCGCCTACACTGAAAAAAATATCCACTATATTCAAGAGTAATGATCTTGACTAAATGCAAGCTTACATTCATATATCCGCAATAACAACTAATCTTGTTCAAGAAAACATATACCCCTTTAATCAATATTAAAAATTTATTTAATTTAATTTCATATATTATTTAAATAAGTATAGCTATACTAGGCCTAATATTTTAGCTTTCTTAATATAAAACAAACTTTATTTAAGTATAGTAATCTTTTAATGAAAATTGTAATTGCGATTTGCTTAAGAATAACTAAACTTGGAATAAGTATAAGAATTATTGCATTAATTATATACAATTCTCAGGTTAAATCTAAATTATCTTTATTAAAGGATAATTATTTTTAATACAAACACTATTTTTGCTTAGATTTAAACTTCGATAAGTTTAAACAAAGCATATTAAATATTATTGCAAATAGTTTCATATCTTTATTTTTATTTTATTTATTTACACTATTTACAATATTTATTTATTTACAATATAATATAAAATATTTTATCATAGAACAATATCCATACAACTAAAAAGTATTTTAATACAACTAAACAATGTTACTTTAATGCACCTAGATGTAAAAAACATCTGTATGTGCATAAGGTTATCCTAAAACCAAGCCATATTCCTAAAATTAAATATAACCTAAATTACTAAGTATAAAACTACAATATATTATACACCAATTATAAACACTTATTAATACATATGAAACAAACAACCCAACTATCTAGAACCAAACAACCCTTCAAATTGTTGACCATTATCACAAATGTATCGCTCACATAAGCATCTACTAATATATTAGAATACATTTTGAGTTCCGCCTGGAATTACATGGATTGACATAAAATAAATTAGAGCCAAAAAAAAAAATTAAAAAGTGTTTCACATTTTAAGACTGCTACAAAACTAAACTACAACATATTTTTAAAAATTTTAGTTTTTCGATATAATCAAAAGAGTCAGATTTTACAAAATAGTTTAGTCCTATAAGTTTTCCACCAGTCTTAGTATGTGACACAATTTTTAAAATTTTCTTGACTCCAATGTATTTTATATCAATCAATGTCATTACAGGAAGGACGCCCTGAATTTTATTTAAGGTATGAACCCAGTTGCAAAAATAATTATTTGAAGTAAACAAAATAAAAAACACATAATTTAATAATATTGCCCTAAATATTTAAAATGTACACTAAAAGTATAATACATTTTATATTGTTTTAACTAAAATATTGGAACTTAAAAAAAATATTAAAATTTACAAGATATATGATAAACTGGATACTACTCTTGTTTCATAAGACCTTCTTGGGACATTTTTCATATTTTCAACAAGTTTCAAGCAGTAAAGACAGACAGAAACTCTTTTTGTGTCAGGCACCTGAAATTAACAGAATGGTAAAAATATAATTTGTTTTGCTTTTAGTTTAATGCTAAATATACTACCTAAGCTATATAAGCAAAACCTTTCTAAAAAACATTAAAACATCCTTAGTTTTGTTCCCTGTACGAACTGAAAATACGAATACTTTTGGAAGAATTAAAAAAAAGCACCAAGAGATTTTAAAAGTAATCTAACATAAAATAGAAGAGCCATGCCTTATAAACAAACAGTATTATACTTAAACACATTTCATAAAATTATAACCTGAATTCACTATTTCCCCCTTCTTTTGCACTCAATTCTTGAGTTTTCTGCTAAATTGGTACTTATTATTTAGTTTCCACCTCTAAAAACACCATTTTTCTATTTATTTTATCCATTTTTTCCATAAAATAATAAAGCTTCACTTTCAGTGGCAGTGACAATGACAGACTGCGATTAAAATGTTTGAAAGTGAAGCTTTGCGATTTTATAGAAAAAAACGGTTAAAATAAATAGAAAAATGGGGTTATTAGAGGTGGAAATCAAATATTGTGTACCAATTTACCTTTCAATCAAGAATTGAGTGCAAAAGAAGGAGAGAAATAGTGAATTCAGGATTAGTTTTGGTTATCAAGTCTAAAGATGAATATTTCGAGAGCGAAACGAGTCCGACTAAAAATTCTTTCACATTCGTGATCAGCGCCCACAAAACCCCCGTATACCAAATTTCATTAAAATCGGCGATGCGTCCGGTTTGTAGATAATTACCAACAAATTTGTGCAAATACATTTGCCGTAAAAACGGATGTAATAAATAGTTCAGTCTAATTTGTACAAATGGCATGCACAAATCAACTTGTGCAAATTGCATGAGCGTGAAAACCCACCTTAAAAGCATATTCCTACCTATATAGATTTTTTTAAATTGTTTAAACACGTTTAGTTATTCTAACCTATAAAAGTATTTTGCACCTGATATAAAAAATGTTACTGTACTGTTACTTTGTGTACTTACCTTGAAAAATGGGGATTAAATCCATCATTTCCCATTCAGTGAGCAAATTTTCCAATTCCATATTCAAATCGACATAAACATTTACACCCGCTATACAGATAAAAAGAAAAATGCACCGGCTCGACTCCACTATCTCAAGTCTCGGACACATGAAAAATGGCGTGATCAAATCCCGCCGCAAAGCGCGTTGCTATTGGTCGAGCTGAGCGCCACCGCACCGCGTGTTCTTCGCGGCACTTTCAAATAGAATTACTGTCCAAGCAAGATGCTTAAACTCAATTCAAGTATAGCTAATATTAGGTCGATAATGTAGAGGTTTTAGGTAAAAGAAGTTACACTTGAGTAAATCCTAAAGCAAATAATTGGTTTAAGCCAGTCAAAATATTAAGCGAACTATAGAAGTAATTAAAATAATATGAGTTTAAGAGTTATTTAAAAATAATAATTTTTCTTCATCCAAAATTTAACAAGTTCTTGATTAGATATAAAGCTACCTTGATTAAACAAAAACTTATTTCGAATTTCAAAACGAGCATGTTTTTAAAAATAAGATTAGGGTTTTCTTGTCTTAATATTGTTATTGTGGGCGCAAAAGGAGTTACAGGTGATACAAGATAATCCCGTCAAGAGTGGTTTTAGTTTTGGATATAAACTAGAATTTTTTTGTGTGTATTTTTTCATGGCGCTGTATACAAGGTTTTAAACTATAAAAAAGTTGGGTATTGGTACATATCGCCTTTTAATTTTGCGGATTTATTTCAAGCAGTTAAGGTACGTTTTTCGACGCGACAGGTTTTTTCCGAACCGTCGGCGTCGCGTCCCGTCGAACAGAACTCACTTTGACGGATTATTGCTGCCCACATAGGAAATGGAATTGGATGAAGTTACTTACCTACAAGGTTCTTTTAATTTTATTGTTTGTATGGGTTGCGGTATTTCGGGCAGCGTATACTTAAAGGTACGCATCTACTAGAGACGGACGAGCGGATGGGTAGGGCCGCTGGCGTGTTGCCTGCCTTGTAAATAAATCAGAGTGCGTCCATTAAGGGCGCGTCGCATTGGATCAACGGTAGGGATTTTACATTTAAAAAAAGTTTCGTCCGCTCGCGCGTCGCTAGTGGACGCGTACCTTAAGGGGCTAATTACGCACAACATAATCAAAATAATTTAATCCATTGACATCTCAAGCCTTATCTGAACAAAATAGGTAAAATAAAAATACAGCGTTGTCCCTGCTGGAACTTTTTCCTACACCTCTTATTTTGTAAGAAAAAAAAAGAAGCAGTTAATTGTATATTTTTTCTGGACTGTTCAAGAAACACGAGATTTTTTTAAATACGTTTTTAATTTGAGATTACTACTTTGTAACAGTAACCACAAATACCAAATTAAGTATCAGTTCTATCTAACCTTATGAATTTTACTTAATGAATTATTTCAACATTTCACCTAAACATAATCGTTTAGTCACGAATATAATACTTTACGAGAAAAATAAACACTTAAATAACGTTTTTAAACAGCTAAAGATGGTGCTTTTGTCCTTTTAAATCCGAGGTGACATTTAATCTCAGACTTATACTGTTACTGTCATGTATATTTTTTGTTTTTTTACCGGGTTTTTTTTCTATTTTAACGCTTTTTTGTATTTAAAATAACCACGTGTCATATTTGATGGTTAGGTAAACAAACAATAAAACATCTTTTTTAAGAAAGTGATAGGTAAGAAACTGTAGGAAAATTTTAATAAAAAAGTATCTATTGTCTAACCTTTGGTATAAACCGGCATTCAACTAATTTTGTTTGTACAGGGTGTCCGAATTTTGTTGAAATGGCAGGGTATTTTGTTTATTATAAGGGATAGAGACTTGCAGTTATCGCAAAGTGTTGCTACCTTTTGATAAAAAGACAGATGACACTAAAATATTTTTCATAACCCCTTCGCTTTCGACATACAGGGCGAAATTCTTTTCTTCATTTTAGGTCCCTTCTCGTATTTCAGTTTTGTTGCAACTTACAACAAAAGTAATAACTGATATAGTAGGTAGATATACCTAGAGCCCAGTGGCTAATGGCAAGAAGTAAAAAGGGTAAAGATTTACTTTTTGAAATTTTTACCTTTACGTTTGTTAAAAAATACTTTTTCTTTTTTAAATAAATAGACTTGCCTTTTTAAAGGGTATTTTTAATCCTAAACATATTTTCCTTATAAAATTTTTCGATTCTGTAGAAAATAAAAATAATTTTTTCTTGAGCAAAATTAACATTTTTTAAAACACCTCATACTGCCAAAAAAATCTAAGGGTTGTATTTTAGGTTTTCTATCATGCAAAGCTTTTGATAACAAATTAATACTAAAAAGTTCGGTGTAAACTTAAGTAGACACATTGTATTAAACGTATTTTTATTAAAGGGGATATATTGGGATTTTTATTTAAAATAATCTCAGTTTAACTTTAATATAAAAAATGAAACTAATTTTAAGGTAAAAATTACATCTCTTTGTAATACAATTACTTTTTGTTTTGTGTATTTAAATTATTTATGTTAATTTATGGCAAATTTATTGTTTAAATTATTAAAATTATTTCGTCTAGCATTGCGCTTATACTTTCAAATTCGATGGAGTATACTGTATCAGCTATTTTTAAAGGTATATCGGCCAGTAATGCAATAACAAAGCAAGCACTATTAGTCATCCAATCCGAAATGTCTACATGCTGGTACTCTCGTTAGACCGTCTCCATTCCACGCATTTCCTGTTTACATTTCTGACTGGCTGTTTCTATATAAATATTCCTTTAAACAATAAAATACAGCGTGTCTTTGGAAGTTCTTGCACCAAATGGAAAAGTTTTTAATTATTAACTTTACGAAATCTCTCCCTCTCTCTCTTTAATAAAGGTTTTGCTTGATGGGAAAATACATTTTCACCAAAATAACTGTATGTTCGAATGTTCTAGGTGGCTTAAAAATACTTGTTTCCAAATTAATATACTGGACTACGGTACGAAACTTATAAGAGTTATTTAACGAAGAAAAGTTTCTATAAATATATGTCTGAACTTGATCGTTTCCAAAATTCAGGACGTATTTTTTTTTTAAATGTCGGAACAGGGTGGGCCAAAAGTTCCTAGGTGATTTCAAAATAATTCATTACTTTTTTATTCTGGTAACTTACTCTAATTTTATTTTCGGATATTTGAAGTGCTACTGTGGGAGTTTTATTATGGAGAAACTAAGCGTCCAGCAAAAAACAAAAATCGTGGAATTTTATTTTAAAAATAACCATTCAATTATTTCCACTCAGAGAGCCTATCGGTGATATTTCAATGAGAGGAACGGTTTTGTCAATAACCAAACTATCGTCAAGTACAACCATTAAATGTACTGTTTGGTGGGGTAACAGCCGGTTGAATTTTTGGGCCATATTTTTTTAAAGATAATGATGGCAATGCTCTTACTGATAATGAAGAGCGATACAGAGGGATGATACAAAAATGTTTGCGTCCTGCAATCCAAAATAGACCAAAGATGTGGCTCCAACAAGATGGAGCTACAGCTCATACAGCTGAACCAACAGTTGAACTATTAAGAGAACTTTTGGAGATCGATTAATTTCAAAGACCGCGCGGACCCTACGCAGTTTCGACTGACAGCCACCGACTTTTACTTGTAGGGTTGTTGAAAGGAAAAGTCTTTAGAAATAAATGTCGAACGATACACCAACTAATTGACAATAGCCGAGCAGAAATTCAAGCGATACCACAAGAACAATTTTCATTTATTTATTTATGGAAAATACCCTCGAAAGAGCCGTTATGTGTAAAAATTCAAACTAAAGACATTTACATGATGTTATTTTTTATAAGTAATGTAAAAAACTTTATTTTAGAACTTCATTTTAGTAAAACGATTAATATAACGTGTTATAAGAGTAAAAAAGCTGTAACTAAATTGACTTTATTGGATCCAGTGACATATCAGTGGACCTTACAGCCAATATTATTGAGGGAAAAATGTAGGTCTCTGGCTTTTTATGTAGTTTTTTTCCTACAGTAGGGGAGCCCACGATGCTAAATGGGGATTTACTCGAGCGTCAAAGAGACATATTGGTTGCAATGCTTAGTATAGATGATAAGAACAAACAAATTTTAAGTAATGTATATATTTTTATTGGTGGAGCAGCTAAAGATTAATATGTCAAAAAAATATTGTTATTATTTTGGCTTGTGAAAATCCTTCGAATCGTATCGGATTATAGATTTCTCGTTATCCTTCAATTATTTTCTTCAAAAGTAAAAAATCGCCACGCTCGAAACTGTAAAAATGATTTTTTTGTAGCGTTACGACACTCTCAAATTGACAGATAAGTGGAATATACACTGTTTAGTATTTAATTAACTCACTCTATCTTAATCTGACGCGCTTGACAATTTCTGATGGATATAATTATTGTTTTTTATGATCGGCTCTGTATACGGAGCTCATATGTGGTGGAGATACTTAACCGGGTACAAGGTATCCTTTGGTATGATAATCTGCCGCGCTTCTATAAATCCCGAAATCTCCTGTTGGGCTAGTGCTCTAGTCACTATGAAGCAACTAAAAATATAACTTTTTATTGATGTACATTCTTTTAAATTACTTGTTGTATCACAGAGACAAAACAAGTCCGGACATATGTTTATGGAAACTTTTCTTCATAAAATGAGATAAGAAATCACCCTTTCAGGTTTCGTATCGTAGTTAGGAAATACCCTGTATTTAAATTCGGAAACAAGTCTTTTTTAGGCCACCTTGTACATTTAACATACAAATATTTTTGTGGAAATGTATTTTCTCATCAAGCATGACTTTTTATAAAGAGGCACTTTTTTTCGTAAAGTTAAAAATTACTTTTTCTTTACAACTTTCGACACGCTGTATATTAAACTGGCTAATAAATATAAATGGGACTCTTAATAAAATTTAAATTCCATACATCTCCGATGAAATATGTATGGGATGGGTTGCAAGCACAATGTAAGAAAGTAAATATAAATGAATAACCCGTATTGCTTTAATGAAATATGCAGGTCCTGTGTTGTGTACACATTTAATATTTGTCTTTTAAGGAACAAAATAAATTTTGATAACCTCATTGCCTATTCTTAATTGTTTATACATTTGTTAGGTTGTCAAAAAGATTTTTATAATGAGAGGATGCCGTTAGTGTCATGGTATAATACAACATATTTAAATATTTGTTGTATTGTTTAATATGTACATATCTAATAAAAAAATTTGGTTGGGTTATGTATAGAGCATCTGTTTTAATAAATAATCTGGTAAATAAAATTTACCAACAAATATTTTAAGTAGGCTAATTAAAATGTACGGTTTAAAATTTTGTGACAATTTTAAGCCACCTACAGTCCTTAGCTTAGGCTTAAATTGTCATAAATTTTTTCGCGCCGGTATATTATAATTTTAGTACGGGATTTTTATACTCTCATATTTTTTGCACAAAAAGGGTATACTTGGTAAATATCGCTACAAGCAACCGTTTTTGAGATATTTCATATTAAACATTTAATTATATACAAAAGTTTACTAGTTAATAAATACAGATAACAATATACAGGGTTTTCCATAAGAACAAACATAGGTTGGTTAATTTTCTCAAAAACTAACCAATATAGAAAAAAACCAATAACACCATAATATTTTATGAAAAAAACTGCACAATTAACCTATTTAAAGTATTTTTACAACTTTAATAGCAAACGAGATAAAAAAGATTATAAAAATGGGCAAAATGCGAAAATCATCCTGTAGCTCCGAGATGGATCGCCATGAACTGTTTTCACTATAGTTGTTTACTCAAAAAAGAGATTGGGAGTCCTATATTAGATTTTTGATATTCCTTACGGTTTTCGAGATACCCCGTAAAACCATCGAAAATGAAACACCCTGTACTGAACAAATTTTATTCAGTAAGAGCTAAGGCAGTCTCCTAATGCTACAAATAACACTGCCGAATTTAATGAAAATTTGTAATTAAAAAAGGTAACATCCTCTATCTAAAAACAATGCATTTTCAGACTCATGTTTATATGCCCTTAAATTTTCTTAACAATGTTCTGTAAAATCCTGTATAGTTTTGCCTATTTTTGCTCTCATTTAACAAAAAAGATATGTTGGCGATGCCAGTAATAATAGTTGTTTTCCTTTTACATCAAATCTTAGCTAATTTTAAGCCGGCTGCTTAGATGATGGTTCCTTTTTGAAATAGGAACTCAGCTCAGCCAAGAATGATACCGCCCCCTTGCCGCGGCTAAGTATGACGGATATCTTACTTAAAAGAAGATTTTTGCTACGTTATTGAAGGTCACGTACGTCAGACGTATTCGTGTCCATTTCGAGATTAGAAATACTTTAAAGGATGTTTATTTTTAGAGTTAGTATTTACTATTTTTTTTTAAATTCTATTGTTATAAGAGATGTTGAGAATTTGGTGGAGTATAGAATTATATCAAAAAATGGTTCCTTTTACACCTCTTCTATTTGTTAAAAGTTAAGGATGTGTCGCAACTATTTCCAGTATAAATATAAACTAACCTTGATTCACACCAAGTTTACTATCTTTGTGGTGAGCTTACAAAATTTCGTGTTGCTGGTTTTGATACCATTTGATATTATTTACACAGCAGCACTAATACCATTTTTTGGATGTTAGTTAACACCCCCAAAACAGTGCAATCTGTGTAGAACATCTTTTGTCATATTTAATAACTTTATTAAAAAAAAACCTTTATATTTTTTACCAAATTTATTTTTTATTTATAAATTTATAAAAGAGGAAAAAGCAACTTTAAAAAATACATTTGAATAAGTTTAAGTTGAAGTGTTCTTAATCCTATGTTTAGTTTTATATTACTTAAATAATCATTTATTATTGTATTTCTTTTAAAGTAATTTTAGTTTTTATTATGTTATTGCAAGAGCAGACTACCTCTTAATAATATACAATAAAAAGTATAATTTTATTTAAAAAATTATTTATTATTTTTATTCTGGAAAGAGGCCAAATAATATGTTGTTTAAATTTATATTCCCAGAATACAAATAAACTATAAAATTAACTAAATATAATTAAAAGTTATAAAAAAATATTTGAGCATTTTTGTGCAAAAAATACGTATTTTGAAAATACCTTAAAAAGTTATGAGAAAGCGATAAAACAAAACGTTGCTACAGCGACAAAATGGTTTGCTCTACTGGCATGTTATCACTTCTACTCGCAAATGGGCACAATAAAGTACACGGCTGCTGGTAAAAATTGTGGATTTTTTTATTTTTGTTTGCATAGGGATACTTTATAGGACGACGATATGAAGAAAACACAAGAAAGTGAAAAGTTGTGTTTTTAGTTGTTTTGATCGGAAATAAATAAAGACTTTAAAAAAGTCAGTAAGACCACTGTTATTTTTCCCTTTAATAATAACTGGGTCCAGTGGCGTCTCAGTAGGCACCACAGACATTATTTTTTCGTTAACTACTTTTAGGGTGTCAAAGAGAAACAAATATCTTTAAATAAAACGTCCCAACTTTTTTGTGCTGCTCTGTATGTCACATCTAAGTAAATTAGTAAACTCCCCCATGCTTTCTACATAAAAAAAGGTGTGTTTTGTAAGAATGGCTCCGAGCAACCGTTTTCAAGATATTACCATTTAAGTGGTTAAGCTGAATTTATAGATTGACGTTTCCGTCATCGATCGCCGTTTGGCGTTTCGATTTCTGATATGGTATATGGAAACGATAAATAGAAAATATAAATTGACAAATGGAAAGTTTTTGTTTCATCTTTTAACTAAAAACGTCAAACGGCAAACGGAAACAGAAACGTCAATCTATAGATCTAGCTTTAAGTTCAACCAAAAAATGCATTTAATAACATCGTATTGGGCTTAAGTGCAACTGCCTTATATTAAACAAATAATTTGTGTTTGGGCACCTAATAAAATTTTTACAGGTAAAACCTAAGACTCGTGTGTATGCTCATTTAGGGTTTATAATAATTAAAAAAAAATGATTTAAAAAAATATTGTATTTAAAATTTAAATCTTATAGAATGTCTTACACTTTAACAATTAATGAGAATAAGCTATATATTTTGAATATGAAGGCTAATATATTATAATTTTTGAAAATATTGGTTATACCCAATACAAGTTTTAATAACGTTTACAGGCAGTAAATAATAGACTTATTATTAAAAGGCCAAGGTTTACTTTTAATTTAATGATACTGACTCGGAAATTGAATACAAGATGATATGGCAGCTTTTATGAAAATTGGAACTAAAGCGGATTATCACTCCGCCACCTTCATGAAAACGCTTGATTGAACAAATTTAATAAACCTAAAACTAATGCTTTTTAGTTCCAGTTACTTTTGTATACATTTAATAAATTATCTTTAATTTTATGTGGATTCTATAGTATCCAGTAGTGAATATGCGACAAGTTGTCTGCGTCTGTCAAAAAAAGCAAACATTAAAAACTAAAATTTATTTTAAAACGTCCATAGAAAAAAAAGATTTAGGATTCCGAATAGGGCCCCAATTTAATATAAATGTTATATTCTCTGTGCCGTAAGCTCCGCAAAAAATTAATTTGAATGGCTAATTTAAATTTAATCATTTAGAAGTACAATTAAAGAGTGTCCATTCTAAAAGAGAGATTCTATTCTATTCTATTTTTTGTTCTTGGCTCTGGTCCCTTCAGATCCAATTCGCCAGCTTCCGGACTATGCTTTCTAGGGCTTTATCGGCGAAAAATCTGAATAATCGAGCTCGTAGCTCCCAGAAATAAAAAAAAATAATAAATGAAAAATAATTCTATAAATCGATGCAATGCATAAATTGACAGCTGTCAAACCAAGAACTGCTACTGGTGTTACGTATAACCTTCACTGTCAGTACTGACAGTTCCCATGGCACACACATCTATTTCCCGTCATTTGAAAAATACCTCGTGTTTACTACCAAACAGTATACCATCAGCTTATAAGAATCTTTGCTTACAGCGCTTAGCTCCAGAAGAAAGATGCCGTCAATTTAGCGTGAATCTTTACTCGATCCCCGAAGGCAAAAACGCCCGTACAGTTCCTCCAACCGCTACACTGGGAAAAATTCTGTAATTTTCTACGCGACGTCCGCACTGTTTGAAGGTCGAACAGAGTATTATTTACTAAAAGAGAGATGTCCACATTTTATTAAAAACCTTTTTAAAATGATACCGGCTGTGGAACATCAATAAAGAAAACTATCAAAATCGATATAACTAGTTTATATTAAAAATAGAAAAAGGAAAAGAGAATAATAATTTAACTAATTTCGCATCTGTAATAATAAACAAGTAAACAATAGTGCCAACCTAAGTTTGATCACCCTCTATAGCTGCTAGCTACCTCTTAAAAATAAATTTTAGTCTACTTAAGTTTCCGGTTTAATACTAAAATTTTGAGAGGTCAACTGTCCCTTAAATAATTAAGGCTTAACTAACTATAGAACTAGTGCCGCCAGAATCACATTGTATGTGTGCAATACGAAAGATGAAGTAAAGAGATTTGTCATTCTCCGGCCTTTTCAGTCTGACAGATTCTGTTCGAGACGGGAATCCTAATTTAATCCTCCCCGAATTATACAGGATAGAGCAGAGTCTCACACATTTTTAAATAGTTTTGAGAAGAAACTTCTTTGGCAGCGAAACTTATGGCACTGCTTCTGAATTTAAACGGGTAATAAGGGACGTTGTTATTCCTTTAGTGTCCATGTATGTGTGAATCAGGAACGTACTAAAATAAAATGGACTACTAATATTTACCCCCTTCTAATAGCCGACATGTGGGGGCAGTTTTGTAGTGGCGATACGCAATTCCGGTAATTTCACTGTTAAGTAACTAACATTTTAAGTTGAAAAAAGGAATGTGTATTGTTTTAATTTGTTTTACAAAATTATGCAACAAACATAGTAATTTATGTAACAAGTGCATAAAGATACTTTTTTTTACGAATGGGAAGTTGAACAGCACGAGCCGTTAGGCGAGAGCGGCAATTCCATGAGTAAAAGAAGACACTATGTATGTGTAACACACTATATTTTTTCCGATCGGATTAAATAAAATACCATACATGTATTATTTACCTAAACTTATTAATTTTAATTTTTGTGCACAGGCATTATATTGCAACAAAATATCATAGCCTCCTTATGTAAAAAAGACACTTTATGCATGTGTAACATACTATATTTTTCCATGGCCGTATAAAAATTTCCCAAAATACCATACATGTTTTATTTACCTAAACTTATTAATTTTAATTTTTGAGCACAGGCATTATATTGCAACAAAAAATCATAGTCTCCTTATTGTTTAAGAGACAATTATTATCCTCTTCATAACTATGCATTTATTATTAAATTTTAGAAATTTGTATGTACTTACTGTTTGTAAAAATAATACTAAAACAGTATAAATTCCCTTTCAATTTTTTGGTCATCCAAATTCAATATTACTTTTATTTCAATAATTTCTATTAAATTTATTAGCAAACTGTCAAATTTTAAAACTAGTGACACATAAACTAAAAGAGATAATGATGAAATCAAAGGTAACTTGACCGTTTGGTTCATTTAATGTCGCGTGTACTCTTACATTGCATAAATTGATATTTAAGTGTATTGTAGTAGGCATTGAAACAAAACACTAATTTAAAGTATGAAAAAAGCTTCGAAGTGTTAAAAAAAGTTACTTTGTTTAACACTTTATGTAGTGTACTAAAATGGAGTTCTTTACCTTCATGTTAACGATTAAAAAACAGCATTTTTATTAACGGTCGTGGAAAAAAAAATTATTGTTTTGAAATTATAAAAACACACTGCGTAATTTTGAAAAACAAATAACAGTACCCATTACTTTTTTGTGACAACATTAAAATGTTAGTTACTTAACAGGAAATTACCAGAATTACGTATCGTCAATAGAAAATTGCCACCATATGGCAGCCACTATAAGGGGTCAAGTTATTTTAGTACATTTATATGTCCATTGTATTTTAGTAGGTACGTGGTGTGAATGTATCTTTTAATATAAGGGGGCTAGTTGTAAAGCCGCGTCCAGACTTGCAACAGTTCGCAGCGCCGCTCGACGCCGCATACCCCGCCACATAGCGCAGACGTAGACGAATTTTATGCCGTTTCAAGGGCTTGGCGAATGATTTGCCGGTGATTCAGAGCTTGTTGGTTTTTGACGTTAAAAAGCGCGCAAATAGGTTAGCTAGTTTGGACGGACGTTTGGCGAATTGTTGCAAGTGGCTGGACGCGGCTTAAAGTGTACAATCTCTTATATTACCACAATTTATTGAAAATATACAGAAAACGTACAAATAAAAGATAATGTATTCGTTTTTAGGTTTAAATTCTTTGTTTTGGATATAGTCATGGCCTAGAAAATGATTGATTTAAATTTAGCGGGGAAAAATACAACTATTGAAACATTTATTTTATTTTTGCCTTAAATAAGATAAATGGAAATTAAATAGTTTGGAACAGGACCAAATGGACAAGTTTTGAAAAAAGGGAGTGACCATCGGCGTAACTACCGAGGAGGCTGGGCAGCCTAAATAGAAAAGCTACTTGAATTCGTCCAAGCACCAACTAGACTAGGATTTCTAAGTAGTATATTAACAGAAATTCTACTTAAATCGTGATGTATTGTAGTAGGGGTTTTCATTGTTTATTAAGCAAATAGATTCTAAAACCCTACTTTAATTGCTTCTAACGGTTCTGGTAAATCGATATAGTGAATATAAACTAGTAATATATCATAAGAAATTACTATGCAGTGTGGATTTGTCTGGTTTTAATCGATTTTCATACTTTCATATTGATATTTTATAGAACCCTGTATCATTTTAAAACTATTTTAAGATGAAAATCAATAGAAATAATAAAAGGAACTTTAAAATTTACGATAAACCATTTGTGATAAAATGTTTACATGTCCTAATTTTTCTCTACGACTAATACAAAGTTATGAGACATTAAAGTAAAAGACGATGTGTTTTTTATATTTTTTTAACAATTAAATTTTTCAACAAATGTTAAGCATTTTTTTTAAACATCGTGTTTTGATTCTTGTTAAATACATTTTTCTTAAAAGTACACAAACAAAAATACTTTTTCTACATCCGCCGTTTGCTTTTCTTTAAGACATTCTTAGCTAACAAAATACAAATGTCATTGTTTTTAATCCCAAGCATACAACCAACCTTTTATACTTTTAAATAAAAAGCATTAAAGCTTGTCGTTACCTTATCCCCAAATGTATACATTGTAATCGTACCTTCCATATGCCGTTTTTATGTGCACTGTCCTTTATATTCCACTTACAACATAATGTAACATCCATTAAAGACAGAAATGGCCACAAGTAATGTTATCTTTTCATAAAATCTAAAGTTTGTTTTCTGAAAGTATTGGTTGTCGGACACAAGAAAGATACGAGACTATAAAAAGACGACAGTGACGTACAATAAAAATACAGACTAAAAATTAAATGAATACAATTTGTTTCCTTTGATATATTTGAAGACTTTGGAGCAATAACAGGACAAGTTTATATTTCAAAGTTCTTGTCAAATTAAAGAAAACTGTATAGCATAATATAAAGTAAAATTATTATAAACAAAATTATGTTTTTTATTGTATTTACAGTTCTTATAGACTCTATTATTTTTTGGTTTATTAGGAGTCTTTTTGAGAAAACTAAGGTGGAAGAAATTTTTAAAAATATTAACTTGTCCAAGTTTTGCTCCAAATGAGCCACAAATAGTTATAAAAATAAACACACAATTAAATGGTTAACGTATAAAAAAAGAGTGAAAGTCATGTGCATGTTTTTCTAAATTTACAATATTTTTAAGATTTCAATATCTTCGTCTAAAATATTATCAGCTTTTGGAACAAATGTATTTCTGTACATAAAACCTAGCATCTTTTACTTTATTTCGTGAAATTTATTGGGAAAGAATTGCTGCATATTTGTATTTAGTAATGAAAAAATGCTTTGGGAAATTTTTATTAGTAGAAAATTTGCCATATGCTGGAAGAATCGTCGACTTAAGGACTTTAATTTGAAATAGTTCGGTAAAGACTGTTATAATATTTTGAGTATTATCAACAAGACAACATTTCAACAAATAAAACTATTATACTGCACACTCAACCGTTTGTTTGCAATAGTTTTCCGCGTGGTATATCCACGAGATAGATAATTTAAACGTTTCGTAAAAAAATTACACCATTTCGAACCGCTTTTTGCTCCAGATTATGGCGTCGACTATGTCCAAAATTCTCATAGCGACGTTAATAAGTTTTGGACTTGTCAGGTTTTTGCCCCAAAATATGTCGTCAGCAATATTCAAAATTGTAATAGCGACGTTAATATGCTTCGAACTTGCACGATTTTTGCACCAATGCCTTTCTTTAGTTGGAGAATACGACTAGGTGAAAATGTAATTTTCGCCCAAAAATGGACTTGTCCGGTTTTTGCCCCCAAGTCTTCATTTATCCAAACAAAAAAAATATTTTAGGTTTTGTTTATAATAAATAAAATTAGACCATTGAGAAACCAACATATTACAAAACACCAATATTTTCAGGGAATAATATTATCTTTGTAAATATAGCTAAAAGAACTTCAATAAATAGATTGTTTTTTAAAATTGTTACAAGAAGTTAGTTAGATTTGACTTGGCCAGTTTTTATTACATCAGTAATTTTATAAAGTTATGCAACGAATTTAAATATAGGTATATTTTTTTAGTTCTGATAAAAACTGGCTCATTTAAATCTAACGAACTTAATGACCTCTCAGTCATTTCGATTCTCTCTCTCTCTCTATTCTTTTTACGGCGAAGCCTACAGCCAAGCATATTTTAGTATGGAACTTAGTTTACTTTTTTATATTTATATTTTTGGTGGGATAGCATAAGTGCTTTTAGAAAACTAGGCAGGTATTTGATTTAATATTTTTGTGCAGTTCCGCTGCATAGTTTTCTATTTTGCTATTATCTACATTTTATTAGATGATAGAAATAACCGTGCATATTGCCCATTCATTATCTGCTACCCTTTTAACACGCTTTATGTTTATGCTTAAATTAGCCTACTGCGGCTGATATAACGATCTTGTTGACGGTTGTTTATTAGCGCCCATAACATTTTTTTTGTATGAGGACACCACTTGTTTTTTGACCTAATTATATTTTAATATTCTGTTTTATGCCAAAAATAATAATACATATATTAGTATAGTTTTAAATATCCACTTCTAACCGTTTAAACGCTACAATTAAAAACACTTTTTTTTGTATGAGGATCAGATCGTATAGGCTCTAATGGAGTAAAAATTATTATCATGAAATGTTTTGCAGAATCATGTTTAGAATAAATGGCTGATTACGACGATCCATGCTACCGGCTTTTAGTATTTTTTTTATCGCAATTGTTATGGAAGTAAGGAAAAAAATGTTTGCATCAAATAAAATGTCATTTAATTTTTTGACTAATTGTCCCTCAAAAACGACTTCTTACATTTTTTAAAAAATTAATATTTATCAAGCAATATTAATTAAAACAATTAAAAATATGCAATTAGTCTCAACTTTACCATTTAAAAAATATATGAAAATATAAAAAATCTTACATGATGTGTTTTTTATGGAATCCTCGAACTTTTCATAAACAATTGTAGAGTAAGCGCCTTAATATTTTTAAATTTATAGATATTTTTAAATTTCTTAACAAGTTTTATTTTCGTGTTTTTAATTCTCAAAAATCTTTGCGCTTTTTTTGTTTGCTATGGTCTCAATATATACAGGACCCAGATCAGCCTGGTGTATTTCAAGGTTACCACGACAACTACTTTAGCCCATATATAAGCTACATTTTTTGGATTTTTACGACCTCGCGCAGTAAACAAATGGACGGGTAGACGAACATGCGCACTTAAAAGCCGTGGCAAAATACAAACACCGGCATCCAGTACCCTCCGTCCGCGATCTGACGCTCATTAGCTAGCTGGCATCTTGGATCGTTATAATCAGCATTTTATTTTAAACATGAATCTGAAAAAAATTTCAGGAGAATAATTATTCATACATTGGCGCTCATGCGACCTGGTCTATTAAGCTATATAAAAAACCTTTGTGATAAAAAGATAAGTACAGGTTAAAGTTTATTAAAAATTTACTTTTGATTTAGAAAGCAAAAATATCGTAAATAATTAGGTTTTTACTAAACATAAAAGAAGCGCCTTTAGCGTCACATTATGAATAGCACAAAAGGTAAACCAAAGTAAATTTGGTATTGTTCGAACTTTTTGTGTGGCAATTTCTGGTAAATCTTTTGTATATTTTACATGTCGCACCAGCTTAATGTTATCAGTTGAGTTTCTTTGTAATTTATTAACTTCGTGTTCAGGGTAAATCAGTACATATTGGGTTAGTAAAAGTACTGCAACTCTTAAATATATTTAAAAACCAATAAAGCTGCATTTACCAAATAAGTTATCTGGAAGGTATCCGGCATGAAGAATTTAATAGTAATATCGGCACCGTTGCCAGATTTTGCTGTTTTGTGTCACACGCAGTGCCGTACAAAGCCTTTTTTGAACTAAAGCAAACTTTAAATTTTGCGCCCCCCAAAGATGGGAACATCAGACAAAATTTTTTAAATTTCTTTGGTCGGAAAAAAATTGAAGAACAAAAAAAACAGGATCTTTTCTTCTTATTTTACGCCAGCCCCTTTTTACCTTTTACGTTTTTCAAGTTGCGCCCTTCCATACCAAACCCAACCAGACAGTTCTACTTTCTTTCACCCTATTTTTGCGCCCCCTTTTCCCAGCGCTGAAGCGATCGCTTCACGGCTTCATGCTTAATCCGGCACTGGTATCTTTTTCGTTTTTTTAATGAAATATTCAATTTATTTTTATGCAATAAATTGATATGACAACAATTTTAGGTAAAAAGTTTAGATGCGCTCAAATATCTTTAAAACAGCTTAAGCTGCGTTTATAGCTTTTGGCATTTATGGGTTTCTGGGCAAGTAGAATTAAACAGTGATACTGTCATTGTTGCCAGATTTTCCAGTTTTGCGCTACAAGTAATATTTGTGATATATTAAATGAAATGTCAAATTTATTTTTAATGCAATAAAAAAGCCAAAATTTTAAAATTTAATCTATACTAGTTACCAAGATATGACAACACCGTGAACACCGCAACTCTATTAAAATTTCTAATATCACTGATTAATTAGGCATGTCAAAAAACTCATAAATACCAATTTTTGTAAACATACCTTTAGCGGTTTTAAAGAAATATAGACCCTAAATTACTTTTTGCTTAAAGCGTAGTGTATCATATCTCAAAAGCTAATATAGACAGAATTTTGAAAATTCAGAAACTTACTAAATTTGATCCGTACAATTTAATACAACAAAAATAAATGGGGCATTCCATAAAAAAAATAAATGAAAAATATACGTCTAGAACAAAACTGGGAAATCTGGCAACAGTGCCGATATAACTATTTAAATTCACATGTCTCAAACATCTTAGGTACCAAATTTGATAAATGTAGCTTTAGCGGTTGCGGTACTTTTACTAACCCAGTATGTATGTAATGGTTACAAAAAAAGACGTTTCTTCACCTAAAATTTTAATAAATATTTTTAAAAACCTATACGCGATTTGGTCATACAACCTATTTCAAGGGCAAAAGTAGTCGTATCTAGAAAATTATACTGGGTGCCCAGTGCCCACGAGATTACTAGTAAGCCTATCATTTTCTTGTGTCTTACACGATTTGAAATTTATTTCGGTTGTATGGTTGGATAGGGTGCAGATTTCTGATCTTTCAGATTTAATGTGGCACATCCAGTTTAACCGGAAGTGCTATAAACTTTGCTATTTTAAATGGGACATCCTATATATGTTTCTAAAAATAAATTCCACATGCAATTTCAAGAAAAATATATACCACATATGTTATACCTTTCTCAACTAGGTTTTCGGAGAATGGCTTTCAAAAATTACATATTACCCGCTATTTTTATCGATTTGTTAAAGAGCAAATAATGGTAGAAAAGGTTTTATGCGATTTTTTATACACATTTAATAAGCCTTATATCCTACAACCGTAAAAATACACACAAGAGCTACAAAAATAACCTTTCGGAAGTAAAAAGCTTTATTAATTTAAATGGAAACCACTACCTTACCTTAAATTTAAATATAACAACAATATTTATAAACCAAAAAACCGCAAAAGATTCTTTATATTAAGGGACTATAAAAAGTTACTTTTTACGTCTAGAAGCTTACTACTTACATTATTGAAACTTTAAAACGGTCCTAATGGTTTTTGGATGCCTAAAAATTTTATTTGATGTTTTTACCTACGCTACTGATCTAAAAGGATATTTAGGCAGGATCCAGTCTCAACTTTCAGTCTCTAAAAGCAATCAAGATTTGTTTTTGTATTCATTATATTTTAAGGGTGATCTAACGCGTTCCTCCGTCTGACAGCGACAACCCCTGTCGGCACTTTATATATAGGGTTTCCCGGAAATTAGAAGCTCTTGTAGTTAGTTGCATGCGAAAGCGAAGTTGATCTATTTTTTATCAAACCCTCGAAGCTATAACGATATCGGTTGAAATAGGAATTCATATGGCTTCTAAAATGGCAAAATCGATACCCTGATATTGGATAGATTTATTGTAGTTTCACATAATTTGTTTGGTCCAATAAACATTTTAAATATACTTCGAGTAATAGGTAGGTATCAACTTGGTTTCAGTTAACATTTATTTTTATACAAACTTTAAGTTCTACATTTTACTTACTCATGAAAGTTATCAAATACCACGACATAACATAACATGTAAAAATGTATACTGAAATGCATATAAGGTGCTTTTATAACTTATTTTTTAAAGTGATATAATAGCCATGATGCAATGATTACAAGGTAGGATCTTGCGCATGATGTTTATCGGCGGTGGTAAACGGGGCGCAAGGCCTTCAATAAAGTTTTATTGAACAGGTAAATGGGGCGCAGGGATCTTGGGGTCGATAAAATCGTAAAGGTAAACGGGGCGCAAATGTTCTCTTTAAAGTAAAGGTATCGAAATAAAATGTTGGTCTATTTTTAAAATTTTTATTAATTACGAAACATTTATTGCATCAAAAAATATTTACAAATTATACACTTGACAAATACGAAGTACATTTTACAAAATGTAGTCTTCTTATTCACTGATTAAGTGGTATACAAATTATTAGTGTCAATTATAGGAATTCTTACCTGCCCTGACCCACACCCCCTCTCGGGACGGGCTGGCGCCCCATTCACCTATGATATAAACGTAACCTTACAGGCGTGCAGGTAAAAGAGATATTTTCGCGCCCCGTTTACCTCTGTCCATGTTTATCACGTGATCACCGTCTCTGACGTAATAATGTGATAAAATTTATAAAGAAACTAATAACCATACGCTTTTATTCGTGTTTTTAACAGATTGTTTGGCGTTTTCAAGGCGTTTTACTTTGCTTTTCGGCAGTGTTATGAGTTTAAAACTAGCTAAAGTATAAGATAATTTGTTATTAAGTTCTTTAAACAGCTGCTTAGTTTTAAAGATCTAAGCATAAATAGGGACAGGCAGTGAAAACTTTGACTTTGTAAAATACTATGTAGTAAAGTTTCGTTTATGCAAATAATAACATTTTAAAGTAGTTAAAATTAAATTCTACGTACAAATTATATTCAAATAATAACTGTAAAGTTATTCTCAAAAATTGTTTCGTTAAAATCTCACTTATATTAAAAACAATAGCCAAAAGGCTTTTTTAGAGTCTAAATTTAAATCTTGCGGGGCAAAAAGTCACATTGTTACGTCACTGCGCAAAGCAAACTGATTTGAAATCACTGTTGATCCGTCCTTGTTTTTATTGTATCATGTATAATATCTATACAGTGTGGCACACTATGTTTTGTTTGGTTGTTTTATAATAGCTAAAGGATATACAGAGTAGGTCAAAAAAGCCTGAAAACTAACCCGAACTAACTACTACTAATATAGTTTGAGACCATGGGCTAACCTTTTTAAAGAATACAATTTTTAGCACATTGCAAATACAAAAGTTTCCCATTTATTGTCCAGTTAATAGACCACACTATAAGTTATTTTAATTTAAAAATTAGTCTACCAAAGATCAAAGTATTCATTAAAGCCATATTATATTACTATTTCTATGAAAAACCAAGACAAACCTACGATAATGTTCTTTATATAAAGATTTTACCAATAATTCTGTTTTTTAAATATGTAATGTAGTTATTGCATAATCTTTTCGTGTCGATTTTTTCGTGAGATTAAACTAACATTTTAAAAATTTTGGGTTGGCTTATGTCCTGAAAATATTTTCAGTAACATGGCACCTAAAAACAATGTTTCGGAAATAATTTATGCTCTAGGGAGATTTCAACTAAAAACTGGCTTTACCGGCTACTAATAAGTGACTAGCCTTGACATTTTTATTTGCAAATTAAGGAATTTGCATAAATATATTTAATGTGTAAAAAATGAAACAAGGATTTATCCAGGAATGTATAGAAGCTTTCATTTAGAATTTTTTAGACGGTTTTAAAATTTTTTGTTAAAAAAATTTGTAGTACCTTAAATAGATTTTGTTATGCTCAAATAGACTAAATCGTTTTCTTACAGTCTTCAAAATGTGCCTGTGGATATACAAAAACTTGTGTTAAAATCTGAACGCCTCTGAAATTTGCTAAATATCTTCATTTAATCGATTTTTTTTCAGTGAAATAAGACCTCTAAGAATACATATATTACATGATGCTAATATTAACTGTTTTGGGTTAAATCAATGGAAAAAAACATGTAGTTGGCTATATCTATGTTATTAGCAATTTTAGTCTTCGGTGATCCTGCCGTCATTAAAATAAAATAAGAATATTCTTCATCTTAAAGAAAGATAAAGTTTCTTTTAAAGTTAGCAAATATTCTTACCAAATTCACAGAAGTATCATCTGATCCAACTCCTATCAGATCGGATAGGTCAAATGTTTTTTTTTCAGAAAAAATAAAATAGGTAAGTTTTATCTAGAAAAAGAACTGTCGGTCTATGGTGTAATTGGTAGATAAAGTTCACCTGAAACAATAATATACATATATATTAGAAATATTTTTCACCAGCAAAAATACTTCTAATATTTGCATTTAGCTGATAAGTCGTGCAAGCCTTGCGTTAACATAGTCGAGATCTCATGATCTGGATTTTAGTTAATAATTATGATAAATTAATTTAAGATGCCATTTTAATAGCCTCTAATAACACAAGTTATCGCCAGTACAACCATAAATGTTTTCAATAGAATAGTATATTGCAACAAACAATCATAGCCTTCTTATTTTTTAAAAGACAATTATTCTCTTCATAACTATGCCGTAATTTAATTTTAAAAAATTGTATGTACTTACTTTTTGTAAAAATAATACTAGGCAGTATAAATTCTCTTTCAATTTCTTAGTCATTCAAATTCATTATTACCATTAATTTTAAATAATTTCTTAAGGGTAAGGTAACTTGACCGCTTGGTTCAGTTGATGTCGCGTTTACTGTTAAATTGCATAAATTGATATTTAAGTTTATCGTAGTAGGCATATATATTGCACATATTATCGTGTAAATTAATCTGTTTTAATAGGAAGAACACTTGCAGAATTCTTACTGATTTATAACTATTTATGGTAAAAAATAAATAAAAATATATTAAAAAATATATTTAATTCTGACAAGTTTATAAATTATCCACAAATGAAATTGTTGTGTAAACCGTTTAATAAAGGAGGGTTGAATAGCTATTTTTTTTTTATCTTAGTCCAACTCATAAAATCATATATTATACATTTGTTTGTTACTTAAGATCAGTGGTAATTCTAAACATTGGTTTAACTATTTTAACAGATTTGTGTGTCACCTTATTTATATTTGTCATCTTATCATTTTTTAAGATGGTCGAGTCTGACCTGCCTGTGATTGGTTAATCACAGGCAGGTCAGACTGGGTGGTGTTACTTTTCTAACTATTTCTTTGCTACTAAATAGATGGCTAATAGCTATGATGTCAATAAATAATAAAATATTCTATACTTTTACAATAAACACGTTCAGCCAAACAGAATCGCAATAAAAAAATATAATAATAATAATCAATGGTGTTGCGTAAGCAAAAACAGGCGTAGGCGAAGTCGTATCCCCGAGGCCTCTTTTGTCGACAAATTATCGTTGGAAAAAAAGGTCCTCAATTCATATGTATGTTCTTTTCTAGACTACGCATTAAATATTGGCGTAGGCAAACACGGTCATACGAGGTCCTTTTATGAAAGATAACAGTTGAAGAGCAAAAAAAGGTTCTTTTCATGACGGAGATTAGATTAGATTAGGAGGTGGATTACATATCCTCTAACACTGCAACCTGCTCAGGTTGTTGTGAGTCCTCCGTCTATAGGTTAGAGCACGCTATCCAAACCGGTCTGTTTTATCAGATTCCACAAGCTTGAAGTCTGCTCCTTGGTATATCTTGCCGCTTTAGGTTATTCTTTCACAGCCTTGCAAACCGCAGACGACCAAGGGCTTCACAGTAGCACCATACGTGTTCCGCGATTTCTTCCTCCTCCTGGCAAAACCTACATAGGTTATCAGGCCCATGATTTCCAGGTGTTTATTCAGTCTGCAATGACCTGTTAGTTGAACCACTATTATTCTTACTGCCTTCCGGTTGTAATTCAGAAGGTCTTTTGTAAATACTGGCGGGTAAGCCTTAATCAATATTTTCGCTTGGCGCTATCCCGGTGTCCTCGTCCACCAGCCTTGTGATTTTCTCATAATCCCTGATCTAATAGATGACCTTACTTGGCATGATGGAATACCACAGTAGGGCTCGGGACCTACCATTGTCCTGCCAGCCCCCTCCTTTGCCAATTTATCAGCTTCCTCATTACCTTCGTGGCCTGCGTGTCCTGGTACCCAGGCAATGGTTAGCTTGTTGGTCGCACCCACTTCTTCCAGGGCAATTACGCAGTCCTGCACTAGCTTAGAGCTGATTTTGAGGACGGAGATTAGAGAATAAAAAAAGGGTCCCCACCCTTTCATTCATTCTTTATTTTTATGTTATGTCCGTATCTTACATTTTATATCTTCACCTTACCGCGAGCGAGACCCCTCCAGGCGCGAGGCCGTAGGCGATCGCCTACACCGCCTATGCCTAGCTACGCTATTGATAATAATAACCACTCTCGAGAATGTCAAAATGACGTTTCGTACAACTTTGTAGCCCTCCAATTTCTTTACATCACTCTCAAATTGTCAGATTAGTGAAATATACCCCTACTAGCTCACCCTATCGTATTCTGACGCGTTAAAAATTTCTAAAGGATATATTTTTGTTTTTACATTCGCCCCTGTATACAGGGCTCATATTTGGTGGAGGTATTTAATCGGGTATCCTCCTCTTGGGCTCCCCTACCATAAGCATTGCGCAATGTGCCTTTACTATTCTGACATAAATAAGAAAAGACATGTCATAAATTTATTTGTTAAATAACTATAACATGTTCTTTGGACTTTATTCTGAAAGTAGCAGGCACGGATCGTATTTTAATCGATCCTGTTGAAGTATCGGAATGCTTTGCTGCACAATTTAGTCGGGTTTTCTACAATTGAGCCTTTAAGTGCTTTGCCAGCAATATCAACGCCCAGATGTACAAATACCATCTGTACAATCGATTTTACCCCATCAAAAGTGGAGGAAGCAATTATGGCCATAGGAGGGACTCAAGTCCGGGCATTGATGAGATTCCAGCAGTTTATTTTGCAAAAGTGTGCAAAATCCCTTTCCGCAGTAATGAACGAATCCATGCAAAAGGGTATTATACCTGAGGTATATAAGTCTGGTGACAAACATATTCCAGCAAACTATAGGCCTATTAGCCTCAATAGTAATGATTGTAAGGCAATGGAATTGGGAACCTTTATGGTTGAAAATGGTGTATTGCCTGGAACTCAGCATGGCTTTTTTCATGGTCGATCAGTAATTACAAATTTACTCTCAAGTACAAATCAGTGGATAAAGGATTATGACGAGGGACAGCCAACTGATGTTATCTATCTAGATTATGAAAAGGCTTTTGACAAGGTACCGCATAGCAGGCTTTTGTCAAAATTGGAGCATTTTGGAGTGCGCGGAGATATGTTGCGTTGGATAGAGTCCTTTTTGAACCATAGACGCTTCTGTGTCCGTGTTAATGGACACTATTCAGGGGATCATGCCGTAACAAGTGGAGTATGTCAGGGATCCGTTCTGGGTCCATTGCTTTTCCTAATATATACAAGTGATTTGGCAAAAATGAGCAAAACTAACATAACACTGTTCGCAGATGATACTAAACTGGTTAAAAGGCTAATATGATCTATCTTATACAGAAGGCCTTTAGTGATCACTCGATTGAAATGATTACAAAGCTTTATAAATCGTATATAAGACCAAAATTGGAGTATGTTCAGTGTATATGGAGTCCATATTACATAAAAAATATAGAGCTTATAGAAAGGGTACAGAGACGGGTTACAAAAACACCTCCTGAATTGAAGAACTTAGATTATATTACCCGACTTGGTAGAATGAGGCTACCAAACTTGAGAGAGAGAAGACTGAGAGGTGATCTGATTGAAGTTTTTAAAATCACAGGCGGTTATTACACCTGTGATTTGGACTTGTTTCATCTGAGTATTACCAGGGATTTGAGAGGTCACTCCAAAAAGTTAGAAAAAGAGAGATGCAACAAACTACAAAGACGTAACTTCATCACGAATCGGGTGGTGTATGTATGGAATGGCTTACAGGAAGATACTCAATAAATGATAAACTGTGATATAATTTTTAAAATTAACCTACTAACCTAAAGTGTGTTAAACAAAACCAAAGACCTAAAAGGAAAATCTAAGCAGTCCCATCGGCAGTGCTGCTTATCTGCTTTTAATAATAATAATAATAATAATAACAACATGTTACAATGTATAATTATGCAAATAAAATATACAGGATGATTCAAAAATCGATCACGAAACTTAAGGGGTGATTCTACTTAACAAAATAAGGGTAGAGCTTCATATACTTTTTTCAAAATGTCATTCGTTCTCGAGTTACAAGCCGTCAAAGTTCAGTTTTTATTTTGGTTTTTCGCCATATTGTATTTATTTTTAACCAATCCAGTTGATATTTGGCACACAAATCGAGCTTTGCAGATTCTAAAATTTTAAGAAAAAATACTTTTTAAATACCGCCAGAGGGCACTTCACCTAAAACTTAAAATTTATTTACACCATAACTTTTTATTTTGACAGATATTGCAAAGCTAGGGTGCCATTTTATAGACAATCAAAAACTTAAAAGTAAGGTACTTCCTATTAAAGCCGATACAACTCACCGTTTAGGCACCAATAGACATCAAAGTTTTCATCAATTTTAATCAAATTACCTACATACATACAGGGTGTCCAGTAACTTAACCGACAAACTTAATCAAACGATTCTAAAACAAAAAATAAGGAAAACACTTTATATAAACATATGTCCGTCTTAGTTTTTGAACTAGGGAGTGTTAAAAATGTTAAAAAATAAGTTTTTCTTTAAATATTTAACACACCGTAGTTCAGAAACTAAGACGTTTAGGACATATGTTTATAAGAAGTTTTTTCTTATTTTCTGTTATAGAATCGCCCCGTAAAGTTTGTCGGTGAGTTGCTGGACACCCTGTATGTATGTAGGTAATTTGATTGGAATTAATGAAAACTTTGATGTCTATTGGTGCCTAAACGGTGAGGTCTATCGACTTTAATAAAGAGTACCTTATTTTTTAGGTTTTTGATTGTCTATAAAATGGCGACTCCCAGCTTTGCGATATCTGTCAAAATAAAAAGAGTTATGATGTAAATAAATTTTAAGTTTTAGGTGAAGTGCCCTCTGGCGGTATTTAAAAAAGTACTTTTGTCTTAAAATTTTAGAATCTGCAAAGCTCGATTTGTGTGCCAAATATCAACTGGATTGGTTAAAAAATAAATGCAATATGGCGAAATAACCAAAATTAAAATTGAACTTTGACAGCTTGTAACTCGAAAACGAATGACATTTTGAAAAAAATGTATATGAAGCTCTACCCTTATTTTGTCAAGTAGAATGACCCCTTAAGATTCGTGATCGATTTTTGAATCACCCTGTATCATATTTTCCTAAGGAGATATTAGCATATTTTCTGTCAGGTCTTGCAATTTCTTAAAGTGCATTTTATCCCAGCACTAATTATTCATTCAGTGATGCATAGAAGAACAAATGACTTTTTAATAGCATTATTCCTGCACTTCTTGCTTTAGGGTAAATTGGTAATTAGAGAGTTTTAGGTGGTTATAATTTTCTTCTAAAATTACGTAGTTGGATGTTTACTAAATAGTTTGGTTATAACAGAATATCGTAGGTTTAAAGGTAAAAGTCACTAAGTTCATTTTATTGAAAACATTGTTCGAACATTTTAAAGTTATTTATAGAAATAGTTTTTGAAAGAATAATTTATTAGTTACATTAATGACATTCATAAATCTTCAAACCATAAAATGTCAGTGAGTTTTACCTTTAAATCGACAATATCTATTGTTTCATTTTTTTCTAATTCATGGTTAGTGCTGGTTATTACTAAAGAAATTTCAATATACAGGGTGTCCAGTAAACTCGACCTACAAACTTTAATGGGTGATTCTACAATAAAAAATATGAACACAACTTCATATATGAACATATGTCCTAAACGTCTTAGCGTTTAAACCACAAGGTGTTATTTTTTTAATTATTGTTTATTAATGATAACTTTATACCAATTAAGATTTAAAGAAAAATGGTAAACGTCCCCATTTCATTAAAAGAAAATTTTCGACAAACAAACCAGAAAGAAATAAATGTTTGCCAGTGTTGTCAAGTTAAAAATATTTAAATTTTTAAACATTTATAATTTAAATCCCAGTAAATTCATTGTTTTTTAAATTTTAACTTAATTTTATCTTGACAACGGTGGCAGACTTGCAACCGAAACGTCGATTTTAAATAAAACTTTTTGGGTTTTTGTTTATTTTTTAAAAATTTGTTTTATGCGACCGGCCAGTTCATAGGGGCAGTAGGGCTAAACAGGGTAAGCTTACTATACCCCGGGACCAGGACCGAAGCGGTCCCATTCTTTATAGATTGACATTTGGTGTGTACTTAACAAAAAAGACTATTAAATACATAAATCCGCGTAACTAATATAGAGCATATCTTCAATTTTCTTGTCTCTCTCTCTCTCTCTCTCTCTTAAAAAAACAAGTTAGCAATGTCAAAAACCAAATGTTAAAAATAAAGAAAAAGGATAACCAAATAAATAATAATAAATTAAAATGGATATTTATATACCTGTACTATTTTAAATAAAAATGAGTAATTGATTAAGAAGATTTTTTAATGCCTTTAAATAATTTTGTGAAATGGTTATTATTCAATTACATTGTATAAACTCTCTAAAGGTGGTTAGAGCAACTTCAAAAATGTTTAATAAAAAGAGGGGTTGAGTAATGCCTTACTTTAAAAGCCATTTAATTGCCTTTTCAAGAACACACTTATTTGTGTTTTATATTTGGTACTTTTGGACAAATCAGAACAAAAAAAAATAGATAAGATAATAGGAGTTTCAATAAAATATAATATTTATACGATATCACTTTACCTTAAAAGATTTTTAAAATAGTGCTAATTATTTTGTAAATTAAAACACATCATAAATTTATAATGAAAATCGTTAAAGATACCCAAAATATTTAACAAAAAATCTCAATATAGCTGTTATGTGAATTAAATGCCAATAAATTATCAACTTTGGGGGTTTAAATTATTATGTTTTATTGCAACTTTTTATGTCTTAATTACATCTAAAGAAATGGTCGAACTATTCGCCAAACAATTTGCTGCACATTCAACCCTTCACCCACCTGTCAATCATCCAATTCCAACTATTCCCCCTGTTCCAATATTATTATTTATTTTAAAGGTTAAACACATTAAGCGTAACCTTTCTTTTCTTAACACCAAGAAATCGTTTGGGCTAGATGGCATACCAGCAATCGTATTAAAAAAATTTGCTCCTGAACTTGCAACTATTTTAACTCGGCTCTTTCGAATTTCTTATGACACGGGTATTCTTTCCGACAGCTGGAAAGCTACACGTATCCAACTTATCCCCAAGAAAGAAGAAATCTCTTTCATCCAACTATAGACCTAGTTCACTCCTCCTCAGTGCTTTGTAAAGTAATGGAGAAATGCATCAGCTCGCAAATTCTTAGGTACTTAAAAACATAAAATTTTACATATCAGGCAGTACAGATTTCGTTACAAGAGATCTACAGCGGATCTTCGTTTCTTTGTGTCACACAACTGGAACAAGTCTCTTGAGTTTCTTGGTGAGACCCAGATCGTTGCTCTTGATATACCTAAGGCTTTCGACCAGGTCTGGCATGACGCGCTTCTCAATAAACTTCCCTCCTACGGTCTTTCAACTTACGCTGGTTATCGTGCCCGAGGTCTTAGGTCTACGATACTAAGCGTAAGCGTCGAGCAGCTAATTTAAATAAACAAGTTCTTTTATTCTCGCATAAAGATCAATAATAGCTGTCTTACATTCAGGGGCGTGCCTAGCCCATTTTTTTACCAACTCATATATATATATATATATATATATATATATATATATAATATATATATATATATATATATATATATATATATATATATATATATATATATATATATATAATATATATATATATATATATATATATATATATATATATATATATATATATATATATATATATATATATATATATATATATATATATATATATATATACAGTGTGTCCAAGATACGGATACATGCAAATTTTTCAAGTTTCTAAACGACATGTAAATAAGCTTTAAAAATCACAACTTTTTCCTAATTTAGCCTAAGCTGTATCTCCAATAGGTACTGAGACTCCCATGCTTAAGATCCTTATCTTGAACACACTGTATATATATAAATTAAGTGTCTCTCATTTGTAACTTCGTTATTACTCAAAATATGAAACAGTTTAAATTAGCAAACTAGTATCTTTTTTACGCTCTTTAAGACTAAAAGATTAGAAAAACAATTGACAATCAGGTTGCTGAGTTATACAGCGAAATACCCCTTTTTAAATGCAACACCCTGTATATTTTATCACCATTAGAAAGTTCTTTGAAAATCCTTTAAAAAAGTCCGTATGTAATATATCCAATTTTTCATAGTTTCAGAAATATGGCCATCCTCAGGAGTTTAATAGTAGGTAAACTGGATTTTTTATATAAAACACCCTGTATATGGTATCATCAATTAAAATATATTTTAAAGGGCTTTAAGAAAATACCACATTTGATGTGCCTATCTTTCTAAGTTTTGGAAATATAGCCATTTAAATCTAAAAGATGGTAGATATTTTCCCCGTTTTATTTCTGACACTAAAACTTATTGCTTATTAGCTTAAAGCTGTGATATAATGAAAATTGAACGTAATTTTTAGATTTGAATGGCCATATTTCCAAAACTATAAGAGAGAGACATAGCAAATGTGGTATTTTCCTAAAGCTCTTTTAAATATCTATTTATTGGTAATGTAATATACAGGGTATTTTATTTAAAAAATGCCAGTGTACTATAAAATTTCTGAGGATGGCTATATTTCCGAAACCATGAAAAATTGGATATATCACATGTGGACTTTTTTCAAGGATTTTAAAAGATCTTTCTAATGGTGATAAAATATACAGGGTGTTCCATTTAAAAAAGGTTATTTTGCTGTATAACTCAGAAACCCGATTGTCAATTGTTTTTTCTAATCTTCAGTCTTAAAGAACGTGAAAAATGCTACTAGTTTGCTAATTTAAACGTATTTCAAATAAT
This sequence comes from Listronotus bonariensis, assembly GCA_014170235.1. Taxonomy (NCBI): domain Eukaryota; kingdom Metazoa; phylum Arthropoda; class Insecta; order Coleoptera; family Curculionidae; genus Listronotus; species Listronotus bonariensis. Next base: position 60,861 of record JACEGR010004149.1, read on the forward strand.
AACGAAGTTACCAATAACGGGCACTTAATTTGGATGACCCTGTATAATAATTCTTTACAAGCACGTTATAAGTAACAGTAACTAGGGCTGATCTTGCATTCTGTAACGATACCGATTTTCTACCCGATAAGATGATAAAAAGATTGATATAAAGAAGTTATTTTAGACAAAACAATAAACGGCGCGCCGCAGTTGCAGGTTGCGAAATTTACCATAATAGTTAACCTTCCTAGTCAATGTTGCCACTTTGTCACTTTTGTCAAAATCAAAAACTATATGATGGGTTTTGTTGTTAATAATAATAATTAATTAATAATAATTCAATTAGTGATGATTATAGTACAACAAATAAGGTATATATTTATTTTTTGCTAAAATATTTTGGGACTAATCTTTTAGCAGGACCTACATTTACCCAAGTAACTAAAATAATTTGAGATGTGGACGCCCCCCCCATAAACACGCCCCTGCTTACATTTTCCGCTCAACGCTGGCCGCTGACGCTTAGTTTCGTGTCTGAGGTCTTACACAGGTAATTTAAAATTTTAATATTAATACAAAATTAAAGCGCTGTGGAAATAAATTAGTATATGAAATCTCCATAATCTCCAATATAAAGAATTATTTAAGAAGCCATAAAAAATGTTCATTTCAGAGGGTTTGTCGTTATTATAAACTTTAAGTATATGTTACAGACACTTTGGCATTCAAACTCCATTACCCATTTAAACTTCTCATTTAACAACCCATTATACTTAGGTTCTTGGCACAGCATTGCCATCATATCTGTACGAACAGCCGTGTCATTAGCAGACAGCATTCGGGCATAACTGCAGAGCGACTAGAAATTTTAATAACTGCCTTAATACAAGAAATTCGTTTTATATAAGGGTATATTTAAGTTGATCTATTCCTTTTAACGCTGTATAAAATGCAAAAAAATAAGAAAAAATTTAAGGACAAATTAGGTCCCAAAATGCTTCGTTTCCAAGATATAGGGTGTTAAAGTTTTAAGAAAAATGTTTTTTTGTCATAACTTTCCTACAACTTCAGATATTATTACAAAATTTGTAATACTTTTTTGACCAAATACATTACATTTTTGCTGTAAGTTTTTGAAAAAAAAAAAATATCAGTGGCGTTCGAACAAGATTTGTATTGAATTTTTTAAAGAGAAAAATTGTTCGCCACTGTTTTTCTTCAAATCAACATTATTTTTGAAATAATCATTAACTTGGGAGTTAATTTGGTCTCTTGTTATTTTTGCTTACAACGAACGGTTTTCGTTTAAATATAAAAGCCATGTTGATGCAAGGCAAAATCGCTAAAATCTGATACGGTGCTTAGTATGTAACATTCGGTTTTCAATTTTATTGAAAATTATATCTACTGGATTTTTTTGGCAAAAACGAATTTTACATACAAAATACTATATCAGATTTTAGCGATTTTGCCGTGCATCAAAATGGCTTTTATTTTTTAAACGAAAACCTTTCGTCGTATTAAAAATAACAAGAAACCAAAAAATTTACTCTTGGCCCCTCAAAATTAATGAGCTTTTGAAATATATTGGGGTTTTTCAACAAACAAACTCTAAACACTGGTACTTAACCCCCAAAATCCAGAGCTTAGTTGCCCCATTGTTAACTTCAAAGTTAATGATCATTTAAAAAAAAAAATTTAAGGTAAAATTATGTCCGAAAATGCTTCGTTTCCAAGATACAGGGTGTTACAAGTTTTAAGAAAAAAGTAGTTTTTTTTTTGTCATAACTCTCCTACCACTTCAGATATTATTAAAAAATTTGTATATACTTCTTATAGACCAAATACATTACATTTTTTGCTGTAAGTTTTGAAAAAATGTAATTAGTGGCGTTCGAACAAGATTTGTATTAATTCTTTTTGCTAAGATATAAATTGTTCGCCACTTCTTTCTCTTCAAATCAACATTATTTTTAAAATAATCATTACCTTGGGAGTTAATTTGAGTCTTTGTAATATTTGCTTACAACAAAACGGTTTTTGTTTAAAAAATAAAATCCATGTTGATGCATGGCGAAAATTCAACAGTATCTGATAATGGCGCTTGTATGTAAAATTCTATTTGAGTTTTAACTAAAAATTATAACTACTGGATTTTTTTAACACAAAAACGAATTTTACATACAAAACACCATATACAGATTTAAGCGATTTTGCCGTGCATCAAAATGGCTTTTAGTTTTTACACGAAAACCGTTCGTCGTATTAAAAATAACAAGAAACCAAATTAACTCTCAGGGGCACAATTAGAGGGCGTTGGGGGACCTAAGCCCCCAGACCGGCGTGATTGGCCCCCCAAAATTAATGAATATTTAAAATATATTGTGGTTTTTCAACAAACAAACTCTATAAACTGGGGTTAACCCTTTCAAAATCGAGAGCTTAGTTGCCCCATTTTTAATTCTAAAGTTAATGATCATTTTCAAAATAATATTGATTCAAAGAAACGCCAATGGCATACTATTTTTTTCTTGCAAAAAAACAATACAAATCTGGTTCGACCGCCACTGGTATCTTTTTTCATAAATATTTAACAGCAAAAAAGTAATGTAATATGCAAAAAAAGCCAAATTTTGTGATAATGTCTGGAGTGATAGGAAAGTTATGACAAAGAATGCATTTTTTTCAAACCACTGCATCTTGGAAACGAAGCATTTTCGGACATTTCTTGCATTCTATACAGTCCTAAAAGGAATATGTAAACTTGAAAGTAACTCTGTTAAAATTAAAGTTATACAGGGTGTCCAGTAACTCAACCGACAAACTTTAAGGGATGATTCTCTAATGAAAAATAAGAAAAACCTTTATATAAACATATGTCTGAAACGTCTTAGTTTTTGAACTACAGGGTGTTATAAACTTTTAAAAATTATTGTTTGTTTATTATAAAGCTTTTATACCAATTAACAAATTTTAAAAAATTTGGAAGACGTCTTCTGTGGATAAAACATTTTTTGACATACCAGAAAAAATAAATTTCTACCAGTGTCATCCATAAGGGGTTTGAGGTAAATATTATTAAAAAAAAAATGGTACGTCACTACATTTTACCAAAATATTTTTTTGGAATCTCCGTTTAGCTTAGAACAAATTTAATATCTTGACTTCTTTTGATTTTCGCGTAAATAAATAGAAACCATTGCTTGGCATGGTCAAATTTCTATCCAATTAAAAAATAAATAATAGTGGTTTTTATTTTTTTAGCAAAAACCGTTCATCAAACAAAAAAGTCAAGAGATTAAATTTGTTCTAAACTAAACGGGAATTCCAAAAAGATTTTTATTTTGGAAAAATGCAGTGGGTAACTTTTTTTTTAAATATTTACCCTAAACCCCTTATGGACGACACTGGTAAATTTTTATTTTTTTCCGGTATGTCAAAAAATGTCCTTTAATGCATAGAAGATGTCTTTCAAATCTTTTAAAAATATGTTAATTGGTAAAAAACTATAATAAAAAAACGATAATTTTTAAAATTTTAAACATCCTGTAGTTCAAAAACTAAGACGGTCAGGACATACATATGTTCATATGAAGTTTTTTTCTTATTTTTCATTGAAAAGTCACTCCTTAAGTTTGTCGGTTGAGTTACCGGACACCCTGTATAAAAAAGTACTTTGGTTTAGAGTATTAGGAGTGTAAAATGACGTGTAACGATTTATTACAAAAATAGAACCACCAAATAAGAATATTTCAGACATTATCGTACCTATATTAAAAAGTTGGTAATAAGAAAGATACAGGAGGTCAAAGTAAAAAAAAAATAAATATTTTAATTACGTTTTGACTATTGTTTAACAACTTGTTAGTTATGAGTTTTTATGACATGCATTATTCAGCTTCGTTAATTTAAAAATAAATAAATTACAGTGCAGTTCCTACACTACTTTAAATTTATTCTATCATTTTCGGTCATCCGGAAGTAATAGACAACAAATGAATGGATGTAGCAATGCATATTTGATATACAAAATTTAAAGAGGTACCACCTTTGAGAAACACCCGGTATTTCTTTCTCCCTTCCAAAAACAAAATCTTGCCTACGCTCTACGACTTTAGTTTTCCTTTTTTGCTACTAATTAGCCTTATCACATTTTATTTTTACGGTCCCCTAATTAGCACACTAAAGGCTAAAGATCGGGCGCTGTGAACCGTAAAATGTTGTTAGCAAAGCTCAGGTTGGGCGGGCGTCATTTCCAGAAGTCATTAGCACTTTCTTAATTTGAAAGTTGCTGGTGTTACGCGGCCGTCCGTAACAGTTTAACGGCACATACCGTTATCAAATAGGAAGTTTTTGTCTTGTACCGGCAAAACATAGATCGGTTAGGGTAGATTTGTTTTTGAAAGATAAATTATTTTTTACGTGTACTTAAAGTGGTGTTTTCAATGTAGGTTGTTGTAAATGTCGCCCCAATACATTGTGTCTACGTAAGTTAGCGTCATATGAGAAACTATTTTTATTATTGATTTTACGAATAAAACTTATATCGGGTGTTTTTCACAGATGGTTCCCCCCTTTAACTTTTTTACCTTTAAGGGTAGAAAAATAAAATTAGGTTTATCGTTATTTGACTTAATTGTGAATTGGTTGATCTATTCACTTGTTTTCAATCACTTCAAGTTTAACCGGAAATGACTGCTACTGTTAAAATTTAAATGGCACCACTATACTTTATCCTATTTTGCTGGAATATGATACAATGAAAAATTCTGAATACAATGACACCTCACATGTCATTTTTTGACACTTCTGCTGTCAAATATTTACTTTTTAATTGTTCAATTTAGATAGACATGATTAAGCTAAAACGGTTTATTTTAAGTCAAGTGGCAATGGAAAAGTGAATTTTATCGTCTTTTATTTTTTGCGACTTCTCAGGGCAAAATCCTATTGATGGGAGTAACTCTTTTTCAAATGAAACGAGGGTGGCTTGTTAGCATATTCCAAAAGAGCATTTTATTCCAAATTGGGTACTTTAGGATTTTTTTTTAAACCAAAAAGCATGTAATAAAGTGATTCCAAACTAACCCTTATATATATATATATATATATATATATATATATATATATATATATATATCGATTTAATTATAAATTAATTATGTGTTTTGTAGAAAAGTCTTACTGCCTTTTCACATTAGCGGACATTAGCAGAAGACGGGAATCGGACGACGGACCAACGCTATTACAGTGTATGGAGTCAAATAAAACCTTTCACACGTAGAGAACGCGAAAAGTCGGCAAACTCAAAGGCTTCTTATAATTTTTTATCACGCTGTCCGGCGAATCCGGCAATCCGGCCTAGTGTAAAGGCCAAAAAACCAAATTATTTAGAATAAAATGTTCTTTTAGAATATGCTAAGAAGCAATCCTCGTTTCATTTGAAAAAAGGAGTTATCAACATCATTGGGATTTCGCAAACTTTGCTTTGAATAGAAAGTTTTTGTTTCGTACCGGCAAAAATAGATCGGCTAGGGTAGATTTGTTTTTAGAAAATAATAGTATATTACATAACAAATGTTGAAAGTGATATATTTCAAACGAGTGTGAAAATCACTTTTGAGACGAGTCATATACAATATTTTTCCCACGACCAAAAAGTATTTATTATTAATCTTAAATTATTTTTTGGTGCCGAAAACGGGTTTTGCCGTTTTTATGATTTTTTAACAAATAGTTTTTACTGGTTTAAGACCCTTTTTCAAATAAACCACCAGTGGCGCTGATGCAAAATATCCCGTTTTTAATTAATTATAACTTAACAAACTTGCGGGACCGGGGAGTGACTAGGGGTGCTGGGCGGGCTTCCTTACAGATTTAAATGCACTGTTATGTCTTTAATTAAGCGTTTTATGGTAAAATTACATGAAAACACCTTATCACTGGACACAAACACTAAATAAATATACATTTTTGAATAATAAATAATAATAAATATAAATATGTGCGGTTATGTGACATAAAACCTCACTTTCAAAGGGATGAAAAACAGTAGTGGATTTGCTGAAATCGACGTTGCAACATTAAAAAGTTATCTTGAACGATGTCATTTATAAAATACCTTGTAAATAGAAGTAGTATTTTATAGCCAATAAGCATCAATTTAAGGTGAAGAACCAATTCTAAAACGGTATTTAGCAATCGGTTTTGTTGACGTTTAAACCATGTATTATACGTCAAAGTTGTCACCAATTGTTACCGCGGTTATAATTGGTTAAACGCCTAAAATTGATAAATGCGTTTAGTATATTTTATATTTATCTAAATTTTAAAATACGTTTCAATTTTAGGATACCCTCAAATATAAATTACTATAATATTAATTTAGTTTGTAAAAAAATAATATTTGTTAGCATTGGTAAGTTAAGACTTTAATTTTGTTAAAAAAATACTGTTAACATATTTTTTTCACGGAATTTAAGCACCTGTCATTATACTACTTTTCAGCACTAGTGTTGTAAAGTAGATTTCAACACGCGTGTGATATTATTCGTTTCCTAAATGATTAAGGAGTGCGTTTTATATCATTTTCGTGTGTGGTCGTGAAAAAATTATTTTTACGCTTACTTAAAGTGGTGTTTTCAATGTAGGTAAAACATGGCGCACCAATACAGAGTGTCTACGCAAGTAAGCGTCATATGAGACTTTTTTTTATTATTGATTTTACGAATAAAAGGTATATACGTTCAGCAAAACAAAATCGTAAACAGACAATGTGTGGAAAGAAGACGGTCTAATGCGAATACCGGCATGTAAACATTTAGTATAGGATGACTATTTGTTCTTGCTTAATTGTTGCTTTACTGGCCGATATACCATTCAATTAAGTTGATACAGTATATTATAAAAAGTTTTGCATGGTCCAAAACCTTAATGGCAACCATCAAATACTCAATTGTATTAGTCATCTACGAGATTTAGCAAGAAATGTTATTTTTAGTCAAGAGTAAAGTAGCTGTATTTTTGATAATATCAAAAGCTGTTATAAAGAAAAGATATTTATGCCCAGTTTTACAGTTGCGAGTTCAGATTAGGATCAGTTAAACTCTATTGCTGGTTGAACCTGCCCATTTAAAATATATTGCTGTCAAGTAAGTGACATAAATAACAGCAATATATTTTAAATGGGCAAGTTCAACCACCAGTTGCTTTGTTGTTTATTAAAATAAATTTTAATAAACTTATTAAATTAGGTTAACAAAAATTTTATTTTGTTTTATTTTGCTTTAGGTAGGTATACATATGTGAGGGACGTGAGCGTATATAAGGGATTAGTGCAATGGTAGGTAGTGATGAATAAATTGGTTTTGATTTTTAGAAGGGAGGACCGTTTTTTTGCTCTTCAAAAATTTTTATTGCCTATTTTGTTTTTGGTACGTAACCCCCTCCCCCGACAAAAATCAGCTATATACGTCCGTGGTAAGAAATAAACTGTTTTTTTTTATCTTTGGAGAATCCACGAAGGCTGAAAACCTAAATACTTACGTACCGTGGGTGTCTTAAGCAAGGTAAGAGAAATTTTGTTTCTATACATTTTAAATATTTTAAAGCTTTTGCTTGCTTATGTCAAACTCAGGGTATTTAAGTAATACAGTGTTTAAAAAAGAAAAGAATTTTTCATTGTTATCATTGTTAACTTTTATATACAACACATAACGCTATATTTGACCTATCCAAACAAAGAATTTTATTTCAGAACATATATTTTCTTTTAAGGTTGTGAAGGAACTAGGGCAGAGCTATCAAAATAAAATATGGAATTCGATGATTAAGCGTTCCCACACAAATTTGAAAACCAATACAAGACTACAGAGCGTGGAAAACAGAAGAAAAATGGTAATAAAAATAACGCTTTGTGTTCTTGTTTTTAGAACTGATGCCAAGTTGAGACAAATCTAAAATAGATATAAGTGCTAGGAGATAAATGATTTTGAACTTTTTATGAAAATAAAATAAACAATGCAAAAATGCCTTAAACCTGCATTCTATTATTTTATAATTGTACAAAAACTGCCAAAAATCCCTTTTATTATAACAATGGGGATTTTTCAGACGTCTTAGAAAGGAAGGGTCGTTGAAAGTTAATTTTACCGAAGAGAAAGAAATCGGTAATACCTACTTACTAGAATTTCTTAGCGTAATGTGAATATCATGTTAAAAGTGAAGAAATAAGATTTGTTGTAATTTTTTTCTGAGATGGCTTATAGGTATATTTTTAATGTTGTTTTGGACATGTTTGTTTTGAATAAAATATTGTATAAATACTTATTTATTGGTGCAACACTACAAACAATACAGGTAAACTACTTATTACATTTTTTTGTTAATGTTATAAGTAAAAACATTGTTTTTGCAATAAATTTTGAACAAATAAATAAATTATCATGCGGTTTAAATTTCTTTAGTTTCAAATTTGATTTAGTTTTCGTTAATAAATCACCTACAGCAAGACATTTAAAAGTTTAAAGAAAATTTCGAAAAACCCTTAAGTCGAACAGCGCCTTCAAGCAGGTGGAACAAAAGACGATATGATAAGGGTTGACTTTTTTTAATGGGCAAAGTTTCTTTTCTAAAACGAGAAACAGTGTTTTAAATTCTATTAAAACAAATTAAAATAATGGACATTTTAACCCACATTCCATATTTTATGCCCTATAAAGAAAGGTAATTAATCAAAAAGGTACATTAAAAATACTGCGGTACTATTTTTTTGCTAACTTATACTGGGTAATTTTTTAAGAAAAATCTACTTTATACAATACTATAGCTGTTATGTCCACTATAGGTATAGTTAGGAACTTAAATAATTTCTGGTCGTTTCTTCAATATATTTTTTCCCAATATCTTGACCATTACTTTCTGCAACAGGCTTTGTTTTACATACGTCCTATACTTTGGGCACTTCAAATTGAAAAAATCACCTAATGAAAAATGTATCACATTGGTTTAAAAAGTTAGTAACCCAAGTTAACAACCAGTATGAAAAATATATTTTATTGGGTTAAAAAGTCACTAACTATAGTTACTGACGTTTAAAAAGTCAGTATCCCTAGTTACCACTATAAAAATGGATTTTATTATTTAAAAAGTCTGTAACAATAGTTTTTTACTTGCTGGCCAAATATTTTAATTGTATGAAAGTTTGTTGCTTGGCAATTTCATGAATAACATTTACAAAAAATGTCATGAACAGAATAACCAAAAAGCAATAAACTTGAAAAAAAACAAGAAAACTATCTATTTTACCTAAAGAAATCTCTAATTATACTGAACCAAAACTATTTTACGAAAATTATGCATATAAATCAACAATAGTTTCTACCTATTTTTACTATTTACTAACAAGAACTAACCAAAGACAATTATAGTTTCACTAACTATAATTATTGTCTTTGCTATAACCAAACTAAATTTTAGGGGGTAGGAGTATTGTCAGTGATAGACAAGAGGTTGATATGACATTTTGTTAGTGTAAAACACTCTAGAGAAATAGTCAATATCCAGATTATAAAATTTTGATTCAGACTGAAATAATGATAATGTTGTTAATGTCACCCCAGAAAAATATTTGTCTAGTCTTTTTAATTTAAAAAGCTATATGATTGTATTAAAATTGCATTTAAAACAACATAAAATTACCAATTCCTATTTAAAACTAGTTTTAGGCATTGTAATGTCTTTTTGTTTTTAACCTTATTGCCGATTTATTAACAAGCCGCCGCGCCATTACCTGTTTTATTTTATTTGTACAAAAAGTTCTTAACTTAAAGCTTTTTTACCTCTAAATTTTTACTTAGACTTTTAAAAATTACACAAAGTCAAGAGAGCCATATTTAAACCAATGAACATTAGAGCAAGGTTTTCATCCTTTAAAGCATTCAACACAAAAACCGTATTTACCACAGACATTTCTATATTTTAGCTTTTAACGGGTCAACGTTTTCAATAGTGCTCCTAGAAATATTACATTTCCAGACAGTGCTGTCGGTGTAAAGGAAGTTTGGCCGTTATATGTCCGTTCCAGAGATAAGAGAAATCTTGCTTGCCTTTTTACATGAATGACTGACTTGGTTCATTTTAATCTTTTTGTTTTATAAAGGATTGGTTAAGGGACACCATTAGGATCTCGGGAATGGTAAGAGATACAGTGTTGGTCAAATTGTGGCAAAGTTAAGCATTTTTATGCTTAAAATGTATACGAAATTTTGGAAAATAGTTTTTATTTTTTTTTAGTTTATTTGAAGAGATATTTTAAAACAAACAAAATATTGTCGTTGAAACTTGTTCTGTTCTGTAAAATAATGTTATTAAATTTAAGGGCTTTTATTTATTTAGAAGACCGAAAAAAGCTAATTTTTAAGCAATTTTTTTCTAAAATGCCCCTTTAATTTATTATTTCATGCAAACAAATCAGTAAACAATTTTTTTTTGATTGACTTTATTAATAATAATTATTGTAGTAGTGTTTAGTTTAAGGATTTTTAAAATCATACTGATTTGAAAACTACAGAATTAAGCAAACAAATTGTTGTTTTCATTTCTTTAGTACAGAGTTTTGCTTTATATTTTGCCCCTTACTTTTAACTATAACCAAAAAGAATAGAAAAAAAAATGTTCTTTATAAAATTTTCATACTTTCTTATTTTTTTATTATAAAAAATAAACTAACTATACTGCTTGAGCAAGCAGTTCTGGTTCATCGGCGAGTAATAGAATAACAACACAAGCAGTATTAGTCACGCATGTTTACATGCCGGAATTTAGTTAGATTGTCTCTTTTCCTCACATTGCCTATGTCTAATCTTATTTACCTTATCCTGTATATCCACTGTTTTTCAGATTTAAGTGGTCATATTCCGAAAACTATTAAAGATAGATATATTAAATGTAATATTTTTGTAAAGCACCTTAAAAGTCCTTTTTAATGGTGATATATTATACAGGGTGTTCCATTTTAAAAAAGTTTACCTCTTTATTTTTAAAAGTTTTAAATTTTCATTGTTTTTTTATTCTATAAAGATAATTGATAGAAAAAATATTAAACTTTTATACAAGACATATTTTTCTATCCTTCTTGGTTATATTTAAAAGTGGGTAAAAAAATATAAATGGCGTTAAAAAATTTAAATTAAAAATATGTAATGTAGTTGCAAATTTATAACTTGACCGCCGATACATAAAATATTTTATTTTATAATTAATAAATACATTTAATAAACATTTTAGCTTAACCAAGATGTTGATAAAATAAATACTAATTTAAACTATACAGTGTTGCCCACTTGTCTGAGAAAGTCCAGAATTTCTGTTGTTTAAAGGTATATGACAAAAAATGTTTTATAAAAAGTGTAGTGTTTTCAAACGTGCATGTCTCAAAAATAGTTTAATGTATACAAAGTGTCTAAAAGAATGGTTTAAAAGCTAGATTTTTTAAATTGTTACCCCCATTTTTGTTTTACAGAATCTGATTTTGCGTATAGTACGCTATTTTATTTTTTAATTGTGGCGATGTTGCCACGCTATTTATAATTTGTTGAAACTTTCGTAAAACAGGAAATAAATTGGTTATTAATAATTCTTAGCTAGATGTTTTAAAACACTAAGGACAGCAGAAAAGATTCTTTTAAAAATTCACTAGCTCTCATACATTATAGCATGACCAATTTTCATCTACATTTAAAACGCTGAATCTTATTTTTTTTAAATGGAACACCCTGTATTCCATTGCGTCATTTTTATATTTTAGGAATAAAAATAAGGCAAGTCTTTTTAACGATTTCTATACCAAAAATTTAAAGTTTTTAATATATTTAAGATTTTTAAATAATTCATGACAAAAGAAAGTAATTTTTTGATAAAAAACTTTGTCATTTTTAATGAAACACCCAGTAAAATTGTCAATATTCTTAAAATTTCATTATTCCCCTAAAATATGTAACAAAAGCTATGGTTATTTTTCAAAAAGAACGCATTTATCGACCTGCAAAAAATTATCCAATATCGTTGTGGCCGCATTTTTGTAACGTTAAATGTAGCAAATTTTTGTTATTAAATAATATAAATTCCATGTAGTGAATTTTTAGAAGGTCAATAAATGCTTCAATTCTTAAAAGAATCATAGCCTATATTACACTTTTTTATAGGGAAACGATGAAATTTTAGAAAAATTGACAAACATACCATTCCATTTAAAATACCAAAGTTCTTTTTTATCCAAAAATACCTTGTAATGAATTTTTCATAAACCATAGATATCTAAAATAACTTTACATTTCTGGTATAGAAGCCGCTGAACAGACTCATTTTTATTCCTAAAATCAAATAATGGCCTAATATACAGAGTGTTCCATTTAATAAAAAATGAGATTTAACATTTTAGATATTGAGATATTGGCCATGCCATAAGAGAAGCCCTTTATAAGATCTAGTGAATTTTCTAACAGGGATTTATTTTGTGGTTTTTAGTAGCTAAGTATTATTAATAACCCATTTGATCCCGTTTTTACCTAATTTTCGGGTGAAATGATTTTACAAAAGTTTCAGTAAATTATAGATAGCGTGGCAACATCGCCACGAGTACTAAAATAAAATACCGTACAAAATTTTATGCTGAATCCGACTATGCAAACAAAAGTAGGAGTTACAATTCAAAAAAACTAACTTGTTAGCCATAACTTTTTAGGACACAAAACGTTTTGTCATATCTCTTTAAACAACAGAAATATCGGACTTTCTCGGACAATTGGGGAACCCTGTATGTCCATTATAATTACTGGAGATTTAACATTTTGGTTAAGTCGTCCTTTAGATACAAATTAAGCATTTAAGCGAGTTCACCGTCCCTTGAAGTAAAGCTATTATCAGTCATGTTCGTGTAAGGGAAGTTAAGTCCTTACCCGCCCTTTCTGGCTACACAATCTTTGTTAGATGCTTTTCCACGAAGACGACAGACCTAATATTATCTATGTCTTTATTTTATATTTGTGTAAATGATTCTTTACTAATACAGAAAAAAATTAATAAAATTGACTATTTTGTTTATAATATCAAATTTAAAATGTTTTTAATAAAAATACCATTTTAATAAATTTCTCTTATATTGGCATACATATTAGCATGTTTACCAATTGACAAGTAAAAGCTATTACTATGGAACACATTTTATAGTAAGTTATTTTTTCAAGGAAAATTTAAATATATTGTCCTTAATAAAAGTTAAATAAAAAAATTACGAAAAAGATCTTTTCGACAGTTAGGAGAAAAATTCCTGCCTTTCGTGTTATTTATCCGAACCCTAAAATATTTGCCCTTTCCTGACAGGTTTAATGTAAGAAGTAGGGTTACTAAAGAAAACATAAAGAGAGGTAGTTAATTTAAAGTGATGGTGTGTCTTGTAGACGTTTTTTATTGTCAAATGTGGGACGTAAACAAAATGCGTCGTGTAGTTGTAACATGATGACCTGTTTCTTTTTTGGTTCTCACGATTTTCATTTATTACAAATCCAATCCAAAACCAACAAGCTTGCGTCGCCACTGAGTCCATTACTTTTTTACTAAATATCACAGAAATATTAAGGATTACTCCTTTTTACCTGTCAAAATCAAATTTAGAATGTTTTTTTTTTTTTTTATAAAAATATCATTTCAATAAATTCCTCTTAAATAATAACATCAGCATGTTTACCAATTGACAAGTAAAGGCTATTTCTATGAAATACATTTTATAGTGACTAAATGTATTTTTCTATGAAAATTTAAATATTTTGTCCCTAATAAAAATTAAATGAAAAAAGTTTACGAAAAAAAAATCTTTTTGACAGTTAAGAGAAAGAACTCCCACTTTTTGTGTCATTCACCTGGACCCCCACTGACTAGTTTCGCCTGCCTCACAGGACTGGACAAAGTGGCTGTACCGGGTTCATGGTGAACACGAAAGCAAGAGTCTTATAAGAACAATGTCATTGTTCAACGGTAAGATATAAATCTAACCGTTGATATCGTACTAAATACTATATTACATTACAAGTGTGGAAAATGACTAATTTCACACGAGTGGGAATATTGTAGCACGAGGCGTTAGCCGAGTGCGACAAACCCACGAGTGTAAGAAAGTCATTTTCACACGAGTACTGTACACTATTTTTCCTACGACCACAAATTATTCACCAAAAAATAAATAAATTAAAGTTTGTCTGTTCAGAAAAAATAAAAAACAATTGAGAACTTTGCAACACTAGGGTGATATTTACTTTGCAACACTAGTGTGATATATACTTTTCCTCACTGCTATATTATACTGTTTTGACAATATTTTTACATCGAAAATCACCTACCTAGAAGCATTATATAACTTTTATCATTTTGGAATTTAAAAAGGCCCTCACTTAATAAAAATTGTATGGTTTTGTTAGGTAATAACGCTAATAGTTTAATACGGTTTTCTGCTATTATAAGTGTTTTTTAAAAATTATCGATTCTTACATATTTTAGACACTCTTCTAAATAAAACGTAAGTGGTGCATATCCAAAATATTCCGTTTTTTAAAAAATATCAGTAAATAAACTTACGGGACCGGGGAGTGAAAAGGGGTGCTGGGTGGGGTAAAATTGGTAAAACGAGTTAATGAAACTGAACATCACATATAAAATTAAGTAAAAATAACAGTTTTTCCTCATATTTTTAAGAAAAAATATAAAAAATATGAAAATTGTAAATGCATAACCTAAAGTCCTAAAAGTAAGGAAAAAACGACTACCAAACGTCAGTTACCATGCAAAATATGGAAAGCATTTGGCAACGTCGGAAGGGTCTGATTCTATTTATGAATGGATAAAAGAAAGTGGATTCATAAAGTGTGTATTAGCCTTAGGTTTAATTAGGGATTAAAAAAAGATTTAACTAGTTGTTTGAGTACACGAAGAAAGAGAGGAAGGAATTTGATCTATAGGCTTTTTTCTCTGGCGCTTTAGGTCGAACGGTCAAGCAGCAAGGCTGCCTCTATAAAGTACGTGCTCAAAGGTAGAAGGGAGATTTTTAATTTGATCTACTTACCTGACAACACTGTGCCAGTCAGTGAAAGTTGTTTTTGTGGTTATGTCTATTTTTGTTTATGTTTTTATTTTTTCGTAAATTTTAATAAATATAAAATAAGATGATTTTCGCTAATTTGGGTTCTACCGTTTAAGGTAAATAAAAAGTTTTTTTACTGTCACTACAATAAATATGTCACTTGCAAAACCAATAGCAGTTTTTAGAATGACATCATAATATGTATCACACCAGTGTTGTAAAGTACTTTGCAACACTAGTGCTGTAAAGTACTTTGCAACACTAGTGTGATATAACGCATTTTCTATGCATGAAATCAGTGTGCTATTTGCTATTTTCACAAGTGGTCGTAGGAAAAGATCTTTTTTCATATATTATTACAACAGTAAGGAATGCATTTCCATTTATTTCTATAAAGTTTAATTCTAGGGACAAGTAATAAATTATTATTAATAAAACATTAATAAAAACTAACTCATTTTTGTTTTAAAATTATATGCTATAATTAATATAAACCCTTATTGTAATTCTAGTCAACTAAAAATAAAATCACAACTAAGAGTAGTGGTTACCATTAAAAATACCTAACATTATGATCTTAACTTGTTTAATATACTTTTTTTAAATAAAATTAAAGAATTTGGCCGATTAATTGTGTAAAAATACACAAAATCATTTCTAAATGAAAAAAATGGTTTTCTATTTAATATTTGTCTTTAGTATTCGCATTATTTTAAAACAAATGATTATTTTACTAACCACCAATATTTTGCTTCTTTCCAATCAAGAAGTTTATGCATTTTTAAACTTGCTAAAAATGCATATTAATATGATTAAAAGAGCTACTCATGTAATTTGTATTTGGATTAGCAGGAAGAAGTATTTTTGATCAATTCTTTTTGCTTGTGTTTTTCAAAGTAAAATAGCTCATGTATTGGTTTTATTATATCGTTTTAAATACAAAACTCTTATAATGGTCTTTAAATACAGTTCTATGGTAAATTTGGTTTTATTTCTTTATTGTTTTTAGGCGTTTTTTTATAATTAATTTATTAAATTTAGTCAGTCAATGTACAGGGTGTCCCATTTTGGTTGTCCCTTATGGGAAACTTGGAAACCATAAGAGATATTAAAAATCTGATACCCCATCCTCGAAACTATTTATGGTAAAAACAGATCCATCGCTATCGCGAAGCGTTTCAGAGATACAAGGGTGATTCTCGATTTTTCACTTTTGAAAAGGCCCTGTAGCTTTGTTGTTGTTACAGATACGAGAAAACTAATTGCACATTATAAAGACACTTTTTTCCGTAGAATCCAGTGGCGTAGCCAAAAAATTTTTGAGCTGTCATTTTTGACATATGACCCAAACATGTTATTTTTATTAGGGACACCCTATAAATGATTAGGTAATTAAATTGCTTGTTTTTTCTGATTAAAATAATATATCATAGTAGGTGGTTTAATAATTTTTTTACGTCAAATATTGGAAAAATTATGATTTTAAAGACGCATTTTTTATTTTAAAATTTAAAAATTTCCTACCACTTTATTTATAAATATATAAGTATGAAATTTTGGTAAATAATATATATGATGTAGAAGATTATTAATACGCATAATAAAATGATACACGGTGTCTCAAAAAATTAAAATAATTTTTTTATTTTAAAATTTAAAAATTTCCTACAATTTTATTTATGAAAATAAAGGGATGAAATTTTGGTATTTGATAAATGTAATGGTGAGAAATATTATTATACATAAAAAAATGATACAGGGTGTCTCAATAAATTAAAATGATTTATTTTTAATTTTTAACTTTAAAAATTTACTACAATTTTATTTATGAATATATAAGGATGAAATTATGGTGGATAATATATATGATAAGGAAGAATATTACTATATATATATATATATATATATATATATATATATATATATATATATATATATATATATAACTGATACAGTGTGTCCCAAAAAATTAAAAATAATTATTTTTAAGTTTAAATTTAAAAATTCATAGCGTCCTTATTTATGAATTTAAAGCAAAAAAATTTTGGTACTGTATTAGTATGATAATGTTGTATACAAAAATAAAAATCAAAGTTATACAGGGTGTGTCAAAAATTTTTCGATTTTTTTGGACTTAAAATTTTTTGTTTTGTTTTTTTGCTCTATTGGTAAAGTTGACATGGAGAATTCATAAAAAATAAAAAAAAATAAAAAACTCAAAAATTAAAAAAACTTGATAAATTTTTAAGTTTAATTAATATAACTTGTTTATTATTGTTGTTGTAAACTAATTTTTCGTTTTTTTCTACGGAAATGTCTCCTGAGCTAAGAGATGACAGATTCCTTTTAAAACAAAAATATAAAACAATTTAAAAAACAGATAGAAGCCGCAATGCGTCTTTAAAATCATAATTTTTCCAATATTTGACGTAAAAAATTTATTAAACCACCTACTATGATATATTATTTTAATCAGAAAAAAACAAGCAATTTAATTACCTAATCATTTATAGGGTGTCCCTAATAAAAAAAAAAAACATGTTTGGGTCATATGTCAAAAATGACAGCTCAATAAAATTTTTGGCTACGCCACTGGATTCTACGGAAAAAAGTGTCTGTATAATGTGCAATTAGTTTTCTCGTATCTGTAATAACAACAAAGCTACAGGACCTTTTCAAAAAGTGAAAAAATCGAGAATCACCCTGTATCTCTGAAACGCTTCGCGATAGCGATGATCTGTTTTTACCATAAATGTTTTCTCCAAAAGAGCTCGAGGATGGGGTATCGGATTTTTAATATCTCTTATGGTTTCCAAGTTTCCCATAAGGGACAACCAAAATGGGACACCCTGTACATTGCAGAACAAGTTTAAATAATACAAAGAAAACAATCTTTCTACATGTATAAACAAAATGTGAGAGAATAAATCAAATTAATAAATTATAAAACAGTAAACAGGATAAAACATTAAAATAAATATCTAACAATTATTGTTATTAGGTAAAAGTGCTCTTGGATCTCTAACAGCCGCTTTAAAACTTACATAATTTAATTTAATTAAATCAATAAAACAATATAAACTTATTTATTACGTCTTTTAAATATAATTTGTAACACACAAATAGTTTTTATGTCAAATTTGGTCAAAATAATAAAATTATTACAATTGATTTAATTTTTTTTAGTTTTAAACGTTTTTAAGTAACAAATTTGTTGGTAGCTCCTTTATATGATTTTTTGTCAGTTTTGGGATCGAGAATCCTTAAAATTTATGCTTTTGTAAAATTTACCCAAATAGGTCCAATTTTTATTTTAAGGGACTTTATACTGCAGTTTTTTTCTAAGAAATCGCAATAATATGGACCACGGAAAAAATAATTAAACATTTAAGTCCATTCAGTGGCAACGCTAAGTGATGTACGCCACCCTAAAATATGTGCCCTTCTCTGACAGGTTGAATATTAGAAGTAGGGTTATTAAAGAAAACATAAGAGAGGTAGTAAATTTAAAGTGAGGGTGTGTCTTGTAGACGTTTTTCTTGATTGTCAAATGTGGGACGTAAACAAAATGCCTCGTGTAGATGTAACATGATGACCTGTTTCTTTTTTGGTTCTCACGATTTTCATTTATCACAAATCCTTCCCCCCTCTGATAATTGTCGGCACCTCCTTGGCCACTCCAAAACCAACAAGCTTGCGTCGCCACTGAGTCTATTACTTTTTTAGTAAATATCACAGAAATATTGAGGAAAACTCCTTTTACTTGTCTAAATTTTGTAAAGGTAACTATTTCTGTAAATACTTCAAAATCGCTTTGTAGACCCTTTTTATACGAATTTTCCAGGTCTTACCGGTCGAAAGGTTTCTGCAGCCAGTGGACATCAAAGGATGCACACACATTAAATTAGAAACCCTGTTTTGGCAAGAAACGCATGGAAATCCAATCACAATAAATTCGTTTTGTTTGATGTTTTACACGCATTGGATGTGATCCTCTCGTGCAACTGAAAACGTATCGTTACCTATAAAATACTTGAAACACATATTATTCTACAACCGTTACCAACCAAAATGTTTTTTTCCTTATTATAAGTACTTCATTCAAGTACACAAAATAAAGTGTTAAAAAGTACTTTTTGTACGACCGGGCGTAAAATATAATTTTACGCCCCATTTGAGGCGTAAAATTACACTATTTCGCCCTAGGGCAAAAAAGTATCAAAAACGCCCGCATTTATAAATTTATAAAACAATAATAAAATTAAATAATAGCACATTTTTTTATTGGTAAAACAATGGTGATTTCCATTTAAAACATTAAAAGTTGTCAAATTTTCTTCTAACTACAGAGAGTGCTTGTATAATAATTTCAGTCGTTCAAAAAATATTGTTTGCACCTCTGACGTAAAGCACTTTTACGCCCACAGCTGATTGTTGTCTTTGCAGAGCTCGGGCAACAACTTTTAGCCGCGGGCGTAAAAGTGCTATTTTACGCCCTTGGTACAAAAATAACTATTTTAACATGACCTTATGCAATATAAGACTAAATGCATCATTAACTTAGTCAAAAGATCATATTAGCATACATATTCCCATTGTTTGTTTTGGTTTATGTGTCAATAAATTTAAAATTTATTATCAATTTGCAGCAATAAATTTAATAAAAGCTATCAAGAATTTATAATAATTATGAATTCGATAATCTAAAAAATTGAAATTTTTAAAATTTATACAGTCACACAAAATAGTATAAGAGAGGTGCGATTTCGACTTTTTTACCAGGAAACTTGTATTTCTCAAAGAGACAGAAAATTATTTTTTGAGCAATAGTAAATAGCGAAAAGCACTTAACAATCTTTATTAACATTCAAGATATCTCTCTCTCTCTATTTTTTGGCCATTTTGACAGTGGCTCAAATAGCCAGTGGTTTTGGGAGCTTAAGCCCCAGTTTGCAGAATAAATTGGCTAAAATACATTATTATGTTTTAATTTCTCAATAGGTTAAAGGGTGCTAATTGCCGTTTTGGGAGAATAAGCCTCCCCTTAAATTGTGCCCCTGCATTTTAAAAATATTTAATGAGTTTGTTATCTTTAAAAATTTCATAAATATGTTTAAACATTCTTAGTTTCTTTTTAAGGACTTATAATATCTTTATCTTTTGTTTCGCTGCAAAAAATAAAATATTTTTTTTTATTAAAAATCATAGTCGGCTATGATGGCTAAATTATTTTGTTTTTTTCTATTTTTAACAATATATGGTGTTTTTATTTTTGTTGTAGTTTACCATAAGCATATTATTATTAAAATCGGACCTAAAATAATAGTTAATTTTACTAAAAATATTATATCTATATCTAAGCATATTATAATATAAAATTAATTTATTCTATTCTATTCTATTTTTTTCTTGGTTTTGGTCCCTTCAGGTCCAATCCACCACTCTCCCCCTTCCGGACTATGCTTTCCAGGGCTTCGTCGGCGGAAAATCTGGATAATCGAGCTTGTAGCTCCCAGAAATTCCAAAAGAAAAACAAAAATAATTCTATAATCGATGCAATGCATAAATTGTCGGCAGTCAAACCAAGACCTACTACTGGTGTTACGTATAACCTTCACTTTCACTATTGACAGTTCCCATGGCATGCCCATCTATTTCTCGCTATTTGAGAAATGCCCCGTGTTCACCACCAAACAGGATACCATCAGCTTATAGGAATCTTCGTACACAGCGCTTAGATCCAGAAGAAAGATGCCGTCAATTTAGCGTGAATCTTTCCTTGATCCCCAAAGGTAAAAACGTCCGTACGGCATCTCTAACCGCCACTCCGGGAAGAACTTTGTAGTACTCTACGCACGTCCGCACTGTCCGGAGGTCAAACAAAGAGTCCATATAAAATCAATTTATATTAACAAACGTTATGCTCATGATTTAAAGTCATAGTCCAAGAGCTCGTGAGCGGCAAACCTTCGGTATTTTGTAAAAGCTGTAAGTTTGTCAGTGCATGCTCCCAACATGGGTAGAAATGATAGAAGACTATGAAGTTTAACTCATAGTGGCTTTGTCAAGTACCAGGTACCAAAGGTTAATAAATTAAAGTTAACTTTTGTCATTTTGTAAAAGCTGAATTTTATATATTATGTTACTTGGGTACCTATTAGAAGATATTTCCTTAGTCGCCAAATAGTTTTAATAGTTCCAACCCCTTGGCAGACAAACATTTTGGGATGGCCCAATGGTCCGAGGAAATCCAATATTTCTGGTTTTTAACAAGGTATGACATGCCCATTTCAACTACAACTCTTATATGGGACCTTTTGTCATATCTTGTTATATAACAGAAATATTGGACTTCCTTGGACCATGGGGCCACCGCAAAATGTTTGTCTGCCAAGGAGTTGGAACCATCAAGACTGTCTGCCGACTGGGGAAATATCTTTTATAGGTGCCCAAGTAACGTATATAAAATTTAGCTTTTACAAAATGACAAAAGTTAAGTTTTAATTTACTAACCCTTAACAATAAAATTTCTTAATCTTCCCCATAATAAAAATTTAAGAGCATCAAATCGCAGGACCTAACAGGCCATTGTATATGTCCACTAGTACCAATCCAGTTGTTTTGAAAATCAAGGACCGCTATTTTGTTGATAATTATTAACAATATAATAGATGTTGCGGCCTTGTGTTAGTGGCAAACTTTCCACAAAGAAAGCATTATAACATGATTCTAAATCGTACAAATGGGGACCCAGAAAATCTGCCCTGAAAAATTCCGTCCCAATTATTGAAACCCACCCGTCCTTGTCTATTTATGGAAACTGTTACATGGAAATTTTTTGTGTCCCAATAATATGAATGATACCTGGTATAAACCCTCGATGTGTCTATTTGGCTTTCATCTGTCCCAATGATGTTCATAATATAGTCCAATTCGCACTTTCCCACATACCATTCACAAAATGTTACTTTTCTGGTGATCCCCATTTCGAAGTTAATAAGCTTTTCGAATTTGGTACGGTTTAAATTTGTGTTTTTTTGGCGTTTTTAAAAGTTTTTTTCAACACCTGTAACATGAGCTACTTATCGATGGGAAGTGTTAGGGTGGTCTCCCCATTATATGTATAAGTTTTTGCATTTCATTGTCTTCATCAATGGCATAATTTTTTTGGTTCTGGCTTTCTAAAACTTTCATAATATAAGTTATCATTTTTAAACTTTTAATTTCCTTTTATATGGATGACGACGTTTGGGAATTCTGCTCAGATATAATTCACTGGCTGCCTCAGAATTTTCATTAGACAAAAAATATCAGTTTACATTATTTCCACTTCTTTATAATTATTATACATTTTTCAGCCTTATTCTAATTAGTTTTAAGGTAGTACGACCAGTGTAAGAATTAATGTTCAGAAAATTATGAAACTTAGTATACTAGTACTTTATAATAAGAATATTAAGCATTTAAATTTTTAAAGGTCTACAGGGAACTGAAAAAAGTTATAAATATTGAAAAATAATTGCTTTTATCATTGATGCTTATGGAAAATCGCAAAATTTATTTTACTTAAAAAAAACTGATGTTTAGATTTCAATGAAAGTTGTATCAACGGAAGAAAAGACAATTCCGAACATTTTGGTTAATTTAAATCCGATTAAGTAAACAATGTAAATCCGATATATCAATAGTTACGTTATTTTGACAGGTTAGGTGACAGAAACTTTTCATGTTTATTCTTAAATTTATGTATATTATATATACTGACCTTGTTTTACAAATTTGTTTTATTTTTTTTTCAGTGACTGTTTTGCCTTTTTAATGAAATATTTTTTTTGCTGATATAATAAGGGTGGTTTAAAGATTTTATTAGTAAATAAACATAACAATTTAATACCGATAACTTGTTTGAAGATGCTTGTGCAGTAGATTTTTGCGTATGATTTCTATTGCTTTTACGCAGAGTTGCCAAGTATAGGCAATAGTATAGGTAGTCAAATTACCTTAAGCACTTATTTGATTCTTGTGGTATCGGTAGAACTGCCTTAAACTAGAAAGCAATATTTACCGATGCCTACTACAACAAAAATTAAAAAAAAACCTAATATCTCTCCCAATTGTAAAGTTGACCATCAACAATGAAATATTGACAACTGTCACATTGACATTTAAAGTTGTTAGTAATAAATATGACAAAAAATGAAAACCTTGCTTATATGGATTGAATTGTTTAACATTTTGTAAGAATATATTGAACGGTTCAGATTTTAGAAGGGCGGACTCTAGGTCCTCACTGTACTGTGTAACATGTAGTTATTAGTTTAATAAATAAACGTCATAATTGATTATTTACGCTCTAATACGTTACCTAATTATTACATTTTTAGGTGTTGTAAACGGACTTTGACAAACGTCAACAATGAATATTGAAAGCATAGGAAAAGATGACGCTAATGAACACTGCTTAGCTTAGTAACCTGTTCTACCTACAGAAATATTGCATTTTGGAGATCAAAAAACGTATCGAAAATATGTAAATTATTGTACGATCTCTCATTTGTAAAAAAGTTCCACTTTTGTTACATAAATTACTATTTCGTATAGGAACTGGCGCTCAAGCATAAATTACGTTCTGGATTTGCTAGTTTTATCTTAAAAGATCACTTTAAATGGCATTGGCGCTCCCGGCCTATTAAATGTCGCTTGAAATGCTTCGTGTCTCCTTTTCTTTAGGTATTATCTCACGTTATGTCGCCAAATACAACACGGAAAGCGAATGGTGGTTGTAAGTTCTTATATTTTAACTTCATAATCGTATAAGTCGCATGAGTTCGTGCAAATATTACAAAAAATGTAAACTGTCTTTTCTTTAACGAGAACACTAACTTAGTTTGATTTTATCTAGAACTTTTAAAAGCGCCATAGAAGGTATTTATTTTAAAAAGTTGTGTATCACCTAAGTTTTAAATATTTACTTATTTCTATTTTGTTACAAATAAATTTCAAGGACAGAGATAAAAACGGCAAAATTGAAGACTCAAAAACGATCTAAACTAATCTGAAAAAAGTAATTTTTAAAAATTAATTCTTTCAAACAGTAAAAAACATTTTTTTTTAATTTTTACCAGCCTGTATCTCGAACATTAGGATGTTTGTGATAATTAGTTAGGTTTGTATCAAGTATTTTTCTTAAGATAAACCCACAAATGGCCTCTTTGAATATTTTACATAACTTTTAAAACAACTTGTACTTTAAGGGAAAAGCAATAAAAGTAAAATACACATTTCCTAAATTTGCTAATAAAATCTAGTGCCTAAACTATTTTCAATTAACAGTATCCCATTTTTTCCTTTTATTTTTAGAATACCTAACCATAGGTTTGTTACTATAGAAACAACAAAATGCCAAAATGTAATTGGTGTTGCCAAAATAGTTAACCCAAAAGTGCTGATTACCACATATTGTGAAACTGGGCATTAATATGATATTCTGCAACGCTAAACCTTTAACATCGCTGAAACTATTTTAAAAAATTAACTTCTTGAGTTATGATACCTTAATTAAGGGTACAAACTATGACTTAACCTGCTCAGAAAAAATGCATAATAAAAACGTATATTTATTTATTTGTAAATATTTATTAAACTTAAGGTTGAAATTTAACTTCTTCTGTGGATAAGCATTCTTCTTTGGAATTAACGTCCTGCATTGATGAATCAATGGGGATATAACTTGATGTAGGCGACGCAGTACCAAGCTTATAACTTTGATTAAATCGGGTTGAATTAGGGACTGCGATGCCTGCTGGTGGTGCTTGATAGGAATGTTGTAAATCTATTCTGGAACGGTACATTATTTCTGGAGTTATTTCAGTAACCTCATCAATAAGATGTATTACTTGTCTTTTATACATTCTTAATTGAACATCATTCATTTGCATCAGATCAGGAATAAGACTGTTAAGAAAATTCTGAATCGCTTCTCTTTTTCATCTGTAGGAGATGTAATAGTACTTGTCATTCTAGCAGACTTTGCTGAATAATACGCTGTGTCGGTATCATCCTGTGTAATATTTTTATTACTTCTCTTTCTGATTGTTTGTTTCAAAGCTGTAGAAGTAGGTTGCAGGTCTATAGTAGGTTGCGATAAGGGTGGTGATGGTGATGATGCACAGGAACAGGCGATGCGGTACGGATGTCCTCAGAAGAAAGTGAGTCTTCATTTACATCCTCGACATCGGCAAATGCTAATGGTGTTGGGGGAGTTGATACATTTTCAAAAGAGGCAACAGCTACCTTAAGAAATGGAAGAATAAACTGCATGTCGTCGGATAAGTAATATGGCCTTTTTCTCGAAACTCCACTTGGTTTGAGTTTGATGTTTTTAGCAAATGTACTTCGTAAATTTCGCCATTTCTCTTTGCACTCATTCACTGCAACAAAAAAGGTACATGTGTAAAAAAGTAACGTAACGCCTAAATATCACTAAAAGTGCTAAAGATATGTTTACGAAATTTGATTCTGGGGTCTTTGGCACGTGAAATTTAATGGTTATATCAGCACTGTTACCAGATCTCACTAAAATGCTGTGTTGTTAAAACTAAGACACTAATTCAGATTAGCTTTAAAAAGTTTGAAATATTTACTAAATTTGACACAATTTAAAGCAAATAAATATATTTTTTAAACATGCTTTAAAAATAAATTAAGTGTGTAATTGGGATATCTGGTAATAGGGTAGGTATTAATCCTAAGTTCTAAATATCGGCGGCTGTGCTCCATCTTGGAAAAAATTAAATGGAAAGAAGGTCTTGTGACACATTATTTTAAAACTGTTGACGAGTACTTGATAACCCCAGAATATAGTCAATACCTTTACCTGCTCCAAAATACTTTTAAACTTTTTGGCTATATTTTCAAAACTAATAAAGTAAGATGTCACTAATGTGTCATTTTCTTTAAGCTCTTTTAAGGATTTTTTAATATGATGTAATATACAAGGTGCCTCATGAATATTTTTTTATCCTACCCTGTATAATAACTCCAGTATCACCATTAAAAAGATATTTAAAAAAACTTTAAAAAATACCACATTAAGTACATCTTACTTTATTAGTTTTGAAGATAAGGCCGTCAAAATCAGTTATTTAGGTAATTTTTAAAGCATCCACATTTTGTAGTAGCTAAAGTATTGCCTTTTTATTCTAAGGTTATAAAGTACTTGTTAGATTTAAAGTGATATACATACCACAAGACCATCCTTTCCATTCAAATTTTCCCAAGGTAGCGCGCAGCTGCCATCTTGAAATTTTCTTCTGTCAATTATATTCTAAAACATTTTTTATAATTTTTATTTTTATATTTATTATTATTTTATATAAATAAATGCATCAATTTCATATCCCAAATTTATTATTATTTTTAAAATTAATCCGTTAAAAAATAAAAGAAGAGACATTAAAGAAATGCACTGTATATAAATTAAGAAGGTTCTTACCTGGCAGGCCGACTTCTTTTGATATTTTTTTCCACGCTTTTTCTGTATAATCTTTTCTTGAGTATTCCTGTAAGGTGTTATTATACAGTTCTGGGTGTTTTTTAACTTCTCCCACAAATTTAATATTAAAAGTTTCCATATTTAACCTTGATTTAACCAATAAAAAATAGTCGAGTTAGTACTTTGTCGTATTTTACATTTAAAACAGGTCGCCTTGCTGGGACGTAAACGAAACGCAATCGAACACTAAATGATTTGGACGTAATTGCGCGCAAATAAATCTGTTTGCGAAAATATTTTGTTTCATTAAAAATTTTGCACGCAAATTTTTAATCCAGTATTTGTGTACAAATGTTTGGAAAGAGACGTATAATTGTTGCAAGCGCGGCGTTTTTGGTATTAAATAAAGCAAAGAAAAAGAAAAAAGGGAAAACGTTGGTGGATTACGAAATTATACCAAAGAAGACAATCATACAATGGATTTTATTTATTAACTGATCTGAAATTACAAGAAATGAGCGGCCATTTCCAGAATTTTATTCGAATGTCATCTGAAGATTTCGAGTTTTTGATTAACGCTATTGGACGTAAAATTTGTAAAAGAGATACCAAATTAAGAAAAAGTGTCAGTGTACAAGAACGCCTAGCCGTTACTTTGCGCTTTTTAGCTACTGGAGATTCATATACAAGTTTACAGTATTTGTTCAAAATTTCTAAGCAGCTTATTTCTGTTATTGTACCTGAAGTATGCGAAGCATTGATTGAAGCGCTAAAACAGCAAATAAAAGTAAGTAATGAAATATTTATTATTATTTATTAACGTAAATAAGTATCTCAAAACAATACAAACTTCTGGAATAAGCAAAACAAAACTGAAAATGAGAAAATGTATTTTTACTTATAATTCCGTAAAAACATCATTTATGTCTGGCATGTCGAGTAAAGAAGTATGATGGATGGGGCTTTGTGAATTGCCGTGTGACTCGGAGTAAATGGAGCTAGGTGTATGTGGAGGATGTGAAGTAAATGATGTATAGGAAGTTGTGGGTATGATGGATTTATGGATGACATATCATACTTTCCTATATCTGCAGCATACAAAATCTGATTTATCGCGTTCTCAACTTCAACACGTGTCCGGTGACTATACGTTTTCAACTTGTTTCCTACATGTCTTCCGTAAACATAACATGGATCTTGGGGTTCTTCAGGAAGAGCCATACTTTCCTTTAAACTTCGATAAGCTTCTTCAGCTCTCTCGTCACCATCTTTCTTACCAGCATTCTTTCTTTTCTTTGGCTGTCTGGGGCGTAGAAGAGACTCAGATTCTGTTTGAGTAGTAGGATCAGATTTTTCGGTTATGTTTGAAGTTACGTTTGACTGTTCACTATTCTCCACTAGAGTTATGTTAGTGGTTTGTGTTTCATTATTTTCTGCAAAAGGTGTTTCAACCTCTTTCTCCCCACCCTAAAAAAAATTCAAATAAGGTTAAGAAATCTCTAGTAGTATGATTTTATTTATTCAAATACATTTTTGTTGTCTTAAAAAACAAATCACTACAATCCCTGTTAAACCGTCTTTTATTAACTTTAAACTTCATAAGTATTATTAATAAATTTTGTTTATTTCTAGATACCTCATTCACAAGAAGAGTGGTTGGAAATTTCAAAAAATATGTTGAATTATGGAATTTTCCAAATTGCTTGGGGGCGGTCGATGACAAGCATATCCTATTACAAGCACCCTTTAATAGTGGTAGTGACTACTATAATTATAAATCGTTTCCTAGTATTGTGTTGTTAGCCTTAGTTGACGCAAACTATAAGTTCATTTATGCTGATATTGGTTGCCAAGGCCGAATTTCAGACGGCGGAGTTTTTAAACAGAGTAAATTGTATAAGAAGTTGACAAGTATGGAATTAAATCTACCGGAGAACGCGATATTACCAGGACGGGAGCAGAAAATTCCCTTTGTTTTTATTGGCGATGAGGCATTTGCCTTATCTCCTAATTTTATGAGACCATTCTCAGGAACTTTTCATAAAGGATCTCCAGAACGTATTTTTAACTACAGGCTTAGTAGGGCTCGTAGGGTAGTGGAAAATGTATTCGGAATCATGTCTGCTGTGTTTAGAATACTTAGAAAGCCTTTACTAATACAGCCGGAAAAGGCCAAATACATCGTTATGACAGCTGTTTATTTACACAATTTTTTAAGAAGGAATAATAATTCCAGAAATTTATACACACCACCAGGAACATTTGACAATGAAATCAATGGAGAACTTATAGCAGGTAGCTGGAGGCAAGGATATGATGCTAAGACTTCATTAATTAACATTAAACAAATACCTAGAAGATCATCTGTAAATGCTCAGCAAGTTCGAGAAGAATATGTTTCTTACTTCATCAGCAATGGAAGTGTGCCATGGCAAGAACAATATGCATAGACTATTATATATTGGCATTTAATTAATGTAATAATTTATAATTTCTCATAAGTTATATTTATAAGTAAATAACTACTAGTACTAACCTCAGTGTTGACCGTAGCTGTAGGCTCATCTTTATCCCATAAGAATTGAAATCGTTTAAATGCATACCATTTGTATATATATATATATATATATATATATATATATATATATATATATATATATATATATATATATATATTTCTAATTTATTTCCTTTCAAAGAGAGGATTTTTTTTTCTTGGGGATATGGTCAGAAGTAAATAGGTTAAGAGAAAAAAATATTTTGTAATTTTGTCGTTACGACGTTTCGGCCTGGGTGGGCCTTCATCAGGTACATTTTGACAAACAACTAATATCCAAAATACAAACTTTTTGTTTTTTTTATATTTAATAAATTATGATGAGTTTACCTTAAATGAGGGGCTTCCATTTAAACAAAAAACATTCACAACCTGCGGTCGCAACATTTAACATATACCACTTCACATATATGTACAAGAACATCCACAAAATTAAAACAACTAATAATGAAAACAACCACAACGGTTTTCTTTTTATTTTGATAATTTTGTTTTATATATTATGAATCCATAGGCATTTTTTAAATTTTGTTTGATATTACTGGTGCCATCTATTTTTTAAGGAAGAGATTTAACTATTTTGGTTTAATATTATTACAGGTAACTGTAATTCTTATATTGATGGGTATTGAAAGATTTCTTTGCTCGCAAAACCAAAATACATGTAGAAATTTTTATTATGATTATTATTATTTTACTTTGTAAGTGTGGCCCTCTTGGAGAGGTAGTAAAAAGTAAATCTAAAATTGGTTTGTTCTACGTTTTGGGTGTCTTTAAATTAATTTTTAATTAGCTGTTGATACTGCCTACTCAAATTCTTAGTATCTGCCCTAGTGTTAACTGCATTTTTGTTTCTTTGTATATATACCATCTCCAAAAACTCTCTTTTTTTTGTATTTGTTTCTGTTTTGAGAATTTTTGTATTGTCGAAATTAAAAGTATGTTTGTTCTCTATAGAATGATTTGTAAGAGCTGTTTTATTGTGTTTGTCGTATTTGTGGCTGTTTAATCTATTTTTCAAATACTGGCTAGTTTGTCCTATGTATACACCATTGCAGTCATTGCAGGGAATTTCATATATAATGTGGCTTTTTTGTTTTTATCGATTTTGCTTTTTAATCTGGAGAAATTGTTTTTTAGTAAATTGTGGCCTTTATGACAGACGGTAATTTTTTCTTTTTTAAATAATTTTTGAAAATTTTCGGAAAGCTTAGGAATATAGGGTAAAGAGAGATAGTTTTTTTGGTTTCATTTTCTTTAGGTTTTTGTGTTTTATTGGAATTATAATATTTGTGTATTCTTTTTTTTAAATTGAATTTACTAATGTATCTGGATAGTTATTAAGTTTAAGGGCGTTTTTTGCTTTAATAATGGATTTTGTTCTAAATTGCGGATCGCTTAATTTTATTGCTCTGTCAGCAAGGCCAATTATCACTGATTTTTTTGGGAAATAGGGTGTTGGGAATTGAAATTAAGATATCTTGCTGACCAGGTGTCCTTTGTGTACCATTCTGTTTTTATTGATGTTTTTAGATTATGTAGTGTTAGGTCTAAAAAGTTAATTTGTTTTTGGTGTTCAACTTCTATTGTGAATTGCAATTTTTCGTGGTAGGTATTAAATTTTTTTAAGACATAATCTATTTTGTCATGTGGTATAGCTGTTAT
>JACEGR010004150.1:0-91685 GCA_014170235.1 Listronotus bonariensis
AAATTATGCAAGATGGACGGTTACATATCATTACAACCTTATGAAAGTTGCTTCAACTCATCCAGGACTAGAAGAAGATTTTAAAAAAGGGTTCTTTGGAATTAAACGTACGGGAAAACCATTTTCGAGGCAGCCGATTGACTTAACTCTAGAGCAAACGATCAATGCGGATGCTGCTAGGCGACTAACTGGAATCACTCACTTGACAGATTCCATCGCAGCTCGTCAACGTTGGGCTCGTAGTCATGATATTCGATCAACTATTATCACCCACGTTTTGGAAGAGATAGGCATTAATAAAAAACAAGATATTTCAGCAGAGTTACAGCCATCAAACATCAAAAAAGTTGCGAGCAACTGGAAAAGTTTGTAAAATCTTTTGATCAATACATCAATCCATTTAGTCCCCAGTTACCTCCGAATCAATTGTTTAACATATCATCTGGTAAAGCTGCTTCAACTCAAGTAGAAGACTTTCTTCTGAACGTTGAAAAGATTGGTGATGATCTTCGCAAAGCATTCATTTCTGAATGTTCATTAGATATTAACCGGTTTGATAAAACAATCAAGAAAATACCAATTCACAATTTTTCAAGTCAGATAGAAAAAAAACCGTGAAAGTTGGTGGAAAAAATCAAGAAATCAAAATACAGCGGGATTTATTTGGACGCATGTTGGGGCTATCAATGGACTATAAGATCGATGTCCTCAGAATTTTATCATATCCGATAACTCCTGTGCCTCTTTCTCTATGCCACTTGGACGGAGGAATTCACAAAACAGATAAGTCAGCGCTTGCTAAATCTCTTGAGGCAAAAATCGACCATGATCCACCAAGTCACGCTGATGTATATTTGATTGACGGTTTCTTTATTCTACATGCTATGAAAGAAGTACCCAGGACTTTTGGTAATATTTCAAAGAAATTTTTGCAAATGATTACTAAATTTTCAGCATCCAGAATAGATGTTATCTTTGATCAATATTGGTACCCTTCCATCAAAGACAACGAGCGGAGTCTTCGACACGAAGCACCACTAATTGATTACTCGATTTCTGGACCAGACCAAACCAGACCAAGTGACTTTACGAAAGAAATGCGAAATACCAAATTCAAGGAAGCTCTTATTGAATTTTTCACTACACATTGGGCAACGGATGATGTTGCGCCGTTTATTGGAAATAAATTGATCCATTTGAGTTTCAAAAATTGTTATTCATATAGATCCAATGACGGCAAAGTCGAGTCAAGTATCGTCGAAGATTTGTGTTGTAAATCTCATGAAGAAGCAGACAGTAAAATTGTTTTCCATGCTTGTAGCATTATTGATCAGTCTAATATTGTTATTAGAGGTTCAGATACTGATATTTTAATAATCATGCTGGGCAATATGGTTAATTTGAAAAATCCTTCTTCTCACATTTGGATGCTAACCGGGACAGGAAACAACGAAAGGTTTATTGATGTCAGCAAAATATATACCGAACTTGGTCCACTTCTAGCTAAAAGCTTAATTGGCTTCCACGCTTTCACTGGTTGTGATTTCAATCCAGCTTTTTATAATCGGGGCAAAAAAACCTTTCACGTTACTAAAAAATAACGTTGAATATCAAAAAGCATTCGCTGTTTTCGGTGACATTGGCCTGACTGAGGATACCATACGTGAACTGTTTGATGTTATCCAGAAGTACACTTGCAGTATGTACAATGCTAAAAATCCATCGATGTTGATGATGGGAGATTTCAGCTGTTCGTTAATTCCTACAAGGCTGTAGACATGAACGAAAATTTTAATAAAAAGTCCGGAGCTTTGATGCAAGCTTGATCCCTCCGTGTAAATCTGAACTGTACCAACAAGTTTTAAGGACGCATTATATTTCCAGCATTTGGAAAAATGCTCATGCGAAAGAGCCCACATCACTGAATCCCCTTGAATATGGCTGGATGGAGATGGAAAACCGTTACGTATTTAAGTGGTTCGAAGGAGACCAACTTCCTTGCTTTGTCAGCGACTTGATTCTAAATCCTGAAGGTAATGACAGCATTGTAACATTTATTGTAACAGCATTTTAATTAATATAAGCTTATTTAAAAATTTGTATTTTATTTTTACAGAATCTGACTTGGTGGATGAAGATGACTTGACACTTTCTGAAGACGATTCCGAAGATGAAAATTAATTATAAAATATTTCATGATTATTTCATCGTTATACATTATTTCCAAAAATAAATATATTCTAATATGAATAATGAATATATCTAATTAATGTTTGATTTTTTTACATCTTTATAATAATTTTATATTTATTACAGCCTTATAATGAACCTTTTTTTCCTTATTATGCACATTTAAAGTAGTAGATATGTTTGTTTAATTGTATATTTATAAAATTTTTGCATTGACTAATTTAATTTTAATGTTATATAAATTTTACGAATGAGAAAATTATAACTGTGGATGAACATATGCACGGACTACAGGTAATGTTTCGCTGTAAACCGGATAGTTACAACCGTAAAAAATGTCAGCCATTTTCAATATTAGCTTAAAATAGTTCAATAAATAATATATTAAAATGGCTGACGCCGTAAAATACTTTAAAATTTTTTTTTCCGAATTTTGAAAAGTGGCTGCCAGGATGTTGCAACCTTCAAAATCAGCAGCCATATTTATTTTTCAATTTTTCTAGAAGTATATTATGACATATTAAAACGGCAGACGCCGTAAAATACTTTAAAAATTTACTTAATTCTCATACCTGTCTCACCTGAGGGACCCCAAACCTACCGCGGCCGGGCTTAGCTAGTACCCATTGCTTGTTTACTAGGTATAGAAGTCTCACTGGACGAAATTTCAGATACCGTAAAGAATGTGTTGTCAGATTTAAGCTGGCTCTTAGACTATTAGTTAAATACACATACTTATGTTAAAAACGGAGGCAGGGAATCCCTCGTCTTCCGCCAAGAGACCTCGAGTGGCTTTCGACAGTATAACAATTTACCTTTTTGTTTGAATTTAAGTTTTTTTTGTGTAGTATCCAATTTAACCATGAAAAATCCTAACCAAAAGGCTAGGTTAAAATACATCCTCAGCTGTATAGAAAATCGTTCGCAGTAAATAAAAATTCCGAACTAATAAATAACTAGACATGCGCTTTAAAACAATTCTAAACCAGTTCGGTTCTGGTTCAGAATCGGTTCATAACTAGACCCGCGAACAAAGCTATTATACATATAAAATTTTCATTTTCTTAATAGGGAATCTTAGTTATTGGTTTGTTTTTATTTTTTCTATAAAAAGTTGTTTATATTTGTTTTTAGTAACAACAGAATTAATCCGATTCAGATGAGAAATTTTCGTTTTAAAATAAAATAGTAACAATAAAAGCCTGTAAATTTAAAACACAAAAAGTTAATGCGTTTCTGTGGATTAAAATACAATATTATCTAAAAAACTCGTATTTATTAATAGTATCATAACAAAACAGAGATAAATAACGAACACCATTATAAAATTTTTTCAGAATTTTATGGAAAAAAATACAAATCTGGCCATTTCAGTTTTTTCTAATACAAAAAAATAAGTTTGTGTAAATTTGGTATGCAAACATTTTGTATGTGTCCCAAATTCGACCCTCTTTGAAATATTGTTCTCATGTCTGGGGAATGGCATCCCTTACAACCCTCAGCATTCTTGATGCCATTCAAAGAAGGGCTGTTCGTCTTTTTAATGATCCTTTACTTACTCAAAGACTTACTTCTCTTGCCCATCGTCGAGCTGTGGGAGATCTATCGCTCTTCTATAGATACTTTTACGGCTTCTGCTCCGACGAATTATCCAGTATAGTCCCTCCTCTTGCAGCTCCCAACAGAGAAACTCGTGGTGCCGCGCGTATGCATCCCTATACGGTTCAATTGGACAGGCCCCGAACTTCCCATTTCGTTCGATCTTTTATCCCTAGAGTTTCTAGACTGTGGAACCTACTGCCAGCGAAGGTCTTTCCTTCCCCCACAAATCTTCAAGTTTTTAAGTCCCGTGTTAACAAACTCCCTCTTACCTCGCTTAAGACACCCACGGTACGTTAGTATTTAGGCTTTCAGCCTTCATGGATTGTCCAAAGATAAAAAAAAACAACTGATGTAAAGGTAAGAGTGTGTGGCTTGTTATGAAAATAGTAATAGATTACCTAGATAAATCCTTTCTTTGCTTTAAAAACTTTAAATGTAACTTTTGCAATGGAAAACCTGAATTTTGTTGCTGTTTTCGTATTTTACCATTTGTTTTATTAACACTAAAACTGATTTTTATACTTCAAACAAAGAGTGAGAGTGATAAAACACAAGCAAGTGAACAAAACAACTTCATAAGAACATAAGTTGCATAAATAACCTTTGCTTATTGTTAATGTTATTCTCTATTTAGATAAAACTTAGTGAACAACCTACTAAAGTACTAATTTAGTTTTGAATAGGTAACAATACTTTATTATTAATATTAATTTTAATAATTGTTTTTTATCCCGTTTTTAATCAAGCGCAGTGATAAGATAAAAAGCCCCTTTTTATCCTAAACTCATTGTTTTGTACTATATAATAGATGTGGTATTGTTTAAAGGATGTTCTAGTTTAAATTAAATAAAACTTTTTGTCATACCTGCAAAGTAATGGAAAAATTCATTAATTCACAAAATCTGAAGTATTTAGAAAAACACAAAATTTTGCATGACAGGCAGTATGGATTTCGCCACAAAAGATCTACAGCAGATCTTCTTTCCTTCGTATCACACTGTTGGAATAAGTCTCTTGAGTTTCTAGGTGAGTCCCAGATCGTTGCTCTTGATATATCCAAAGCTTTTGACCAGGTCTGGTATGCCGCACTTCTTAATAAACTTCCCTCCTATGGTCTCTCAACTAAACTCCGTACTTGGCTCTCTAGTTATCTATCTGATCGGCGTATATCAGTGATTGTGGATGGCCATTCTTCAAGCTTTCACCAAGTAAATACTGGAGTGCCTCAGGGCTCAGTTCTGGCACCAACATTGTTTCTTCTTCACATCAACGACCTTCTCTCGTCCACAACTAATTCCATTCATAGTTTCGCCGACGACAGTACCCTTTCTCCAGTTTTCAGGTTCCTAAACCCATCACCAAACCTGATTTGGAAAACAAACGCAGAGCGATGCAGATATCTCTTTCGCAGGATCTTAATTTAATATTGGATTGGGCGCCAAAAATCTCGTCCATTTTAATGCATCCAAAACACAATCATGTTCCTTGTCGCGAAAAGAGTCACCAAATACTCATCCTCTACTTATGAGCGGCCAAGTTTTACAGAGCAAAGACACCTTCAATCTTGTGGGCGTCACATTTAAAAGTATCCTCAACTGGCATAAACACATTGTATCTATAGCCACGGCAGCTTCAAAAAGCTTCGATTTCTCTTTCGAGCCAAAAAGTATTTTTCCCCTTCTAATTTATACACTTTATATGTGTCCCAAATCCGACCTCCCTTGGAATATTGTTCTCATATCTGGGGCATGGCGTCCCCCACAACCCTAAGCATTCTTGATTCCATTCAAAGAAGAGCTATTCGTCTCATTAATGATCCTTCACTTACAGAAGGGCTTCCTTCTCTTGCCCATCGTCGGGCTGTGGGGGATTTATCGCTTTTTTATAGGTACTTCCATGGCTTCTACTCTGAAGAATTGTCCAGTATAATTCCTCCACTCACGGTTCCCACCAGAGAAACTCGTGGTGCCGCACGTATGCATCCCTATACGGTCCAACTAGACAGGCTTTGAACTTCCCACTTTGTTCGTTCTTTTATCCCTAGAGTTTCTAGAATGTGGAACCTGCTGCCCGCGGAGGTCTTTCCTTCCCCCCAAATCTTCAAGTATTTAAGTCCCGTGTCAACAAACTCCCTCTTACCTCGCTTAAGACACCCACGGTACGTTAGTATTTAGGCTTTTAGCCTTCGTGGTTAGTCCAAAGATAAAAAAATACCTTATTAACCTTAACAGATAAAAAAATCTGATCATTAATACGGAAACTACAAAATTAACTCCAACAAACTGGTATATTTCTTTATTTTGTAAAATAAAAAAATAGATACTTTTTAGTATAAACAAGGGCTTTTTACAACTGTAATAATATTTTTTAAACTAAATTTATTTCCTTACATCCAAATTTTCTTTTTCATAGGATATTACAGTTACATTCACACAGTTCGTCGTCAAGATCGGCCAGGTGGTCAGGTTATCGAAGTGAAAACACAGATCAACCACAGAGACTACATAAATTTATTGACCCAAAAGGACAACTCCCACTTTACCATCTACAAGAAGAGAAGGTGCTTTATTTTTAACAATCAGTATTTCCAGCTCGACATCTATGAGCAACCCAGTCATCCAAGGTAAGCCTAGTACAGATCTACCTCTTTAAATCGGGAAATTTGGCAACAGTGCCGATAATCTGTTGCCCAATAAAAATACTTATGTTTTGATCACGCCCTATAAACAGAGATAACAATGAGACGAGCAACTAAATGTAAATAAATTATCCGAGAGAGAGATAACTGCTGGACCTTCCTTGTCTGTCTTCAAGGAAGGCAAACGCAGATGGCGCGTGAGTCGACTTTATCGTTTGCCCGCCAAATTCAAATTATAAAGCTGTGCTATTTTTGCCCTTAATGTTAGGTACTTGTTTTTGTTTCCTATTAATATAAAATATTGGGGTTTAGTTCAATAATTACACACACCTTATTAAAAATGTAATTTTTTTGGTTTTTATAAAGATTTTTTCTTACAGATAACCATGTCAATATTACCTTAAATTATCTATTGAAAAGCACAAATTTAATATATACACTGTGATCACTAATAAAAGTCAATATTCAAAGTCCAATTAAAGGTAAAAACCACGAAACATACAATAAATCACAGAAAATGTAAACAAACTGTCCAAACAAATCGGCCATTTAAAATTATTTCTAGTTTGGTTGAAAATATATAAAGCTTAATTTTTTTAAATATAAATCATAGTTGCAGGCCATGATTTCAAAAATTGCTTATTTTTAGCTCTTTCCAATATTATATTATTATTCATACTTATCTTTGAAATTGAGCAAGATATTTCAGAGTTTTAATTTTTGCTATAGTTGGGCCATGGAAAAAGTCGGCACTTGTTGTATAATAGTTTACGAAACATCCAGTATAATTAATAAAACAATCGTACAATTATAAACAAATTTATTATTTACAACACAAAATATTATATTATTTTTAAATTCCACATTTAAAACTTAATTATTAAAACACTATTATTTAAAAAAATCTCCCAAAAGTGTTACTTAAACTGAATACTCTTGATTTTCATCAGACTAGCTATCAAATTCGCAGCTTCGTGATGGCCTTGACTCTTCGCCAATAAATACGGGTGGGGACATAAATTTAACTCGGCCCGTTTTAGCAACAACCATTTGACAAGTGACGTATGACCGAAAACTGCCGCCAGCTGCAGGACTGTCATGTTGTTCTTTCCGGGTTCGTTGATGTCAGCGCCTGCGTAGAAAAGCTCGCGGATGCAGGTCGCATTTTTACATCCCTAAAATAAACATAAAGACTAATATTATCGTAACTTAACTTGAATTAAAAAAATAAGATTCAAACATTTTCAGAAATATTCTGTAATTGTCTAGAAAGTTGTGACAACTCCGATTTTGAGATATCCATCATTAAAGTTGAAAAGCACAGTGCACAAAATTCTTAAAATAACACTAAATTGGCACACAATATTTTATAAACACCTTTTATTATTATTATTATTTTTTTTATTATTTTACACCTATTTTTTCCTTTAAATTCCAAGTATTCTACTCTTAAACACCCCAACCATGCATACACATTACACATATATGTATTCCTTTAAGTTGCTACAGCTGCTCTGATTTAAAGTGATGCTTTTAAATTAATATATAAAAGGCATAAAACCATTGAAAAACATGTTTAAATAAAGTAAAATGAAATATGTGAGTCCCAGATCGTTGCTCTTGATATATCCAAAGCTTTTAACTAGGTCTGGCATGCCGCACTTCTTAATAAACTTCCCTCCTATGGTCTTTCAATTAAACTCTGTACTTGGCTCTCTAGTTATCTATCTGATCGACGTATATCAGTTATTGTGGATGGCCATTCTGCAAGCTTTCACCAAGTAAATGCTGGAGTGCCTCAGGGCTCAGTTCTGGCACCAACATTGTTTCTTCTTCACATCAACGACCTCCGTCTCGTCCACAACTAATTCCATTCATAGTTTTGCCGACGATAGTACCCTTCACTCCAGTTTTCAGGTTCCTAAACCCATCTACTAAACCTGACTTGGAAAACAAACGCAGAGCGATGCAGATATCTCTTTCGCAGGATCTTAATTTAATATTAGATTGGGGCGCCAAAAATCTCGTCCATTTTAATGCATCCTAAAACACAATCATGTTCCTTGTCACGAAAAGTCATCAAATACTCATCATTTACTTATGAGGGGCCTAGTTTTGCAGAGCAAAGACACCTTCAATCTTGTGGGCGTCACATTTGAGAATAACCTTAACTGGCATGAACACATTGTATCCTATAGCCACGGCAGCTTCAAAAAAACTTGGATTTCTCTTTCGAGCCAAAAAGTATTTTTCCCCTTCTAATTTATACACCTTATATGTGTCCTAAATCTGACCTACCTTGACATATTGTTCTCATATGTGGGTCATGGCGTCCCCCACAACCCTAAGCATTCTTGATTCCATTCAAAGAAAAGCTGTTCACCTCATTAATGATCCTTCACTTACAGAAAGGCTTCCCTCTCTTGCCCATCGTCGGGCTGTGGGGGATTTATCGCTTTTTATAGGTACTTCCACGGCTCTTGCTCTGAAAAATTGTCTAGTATAATTCCTTCACTCACAGTTCCCAACAGAGAAACTCATGGTGCCGCAAGTATGCATTCCTATACGGTCCAACGGGATAGGCCCCGAACTTCCCATTTTGTTCGTTGTTTTATCCCTAGAGTTCCGCTGCCCGCGGAGGTATTTCGATCCCCCTTCCAATAAATCTTCAAGTATTTAAGTACCGTGTCAACAAACTCTCTCTTACCTCGCTTAAGACACCCACGGTACGTTAGTATTTAGGCTTTTAGCCTTCGTGGATTGTCCAAAGATAAAAAAAAAAATATTTTATGCCAATTTAGTAATATATTAAGCATTGCAAAAAGAAGGGAGTATATAACATAAAATAAGGACAGTTGATTTTCAAGTTTGATGATGTATTTCTTAAAGATGAAACG
This sequence comes from Listronotus bonariensis, assembly GCA_014170235.1. Lineage (NCBI taxonomy): Eukaryota > Metazoa > Arthropoda > Insecta > Coleoptera > Curculionidae > Listronotus > Listronotus bonariensis. The sequence continues at coordinate 9,328 of JACEGR010004150.1, forward strand.
TATCAGATTCATGATCAGCACCTTAAAAAACCCTTGTATACAAAAATTGGTCAAAATCAAAGTTGTCGCAATTTTCTACACAAAACCAAAATTTGAACCCTTACCTTATTTTGGATATAATAAAAATGAGGCCAGATAAAACGGAGTCTCATTGCTCTTCGACTTTAATTTAACATTCGCTCCTTTCTTAAGCATATATTTTACGATTTGTGTATTCGCGTTAGCGCAGGCCACCATAAAGGGAGTGTAATCCTTCGGGATGTTTAAACTTATTTACATATTTCGGGTAGCTGTCCATAATCGAAATACTCCTAATCACGTCGTTCTTCTCCACGGCGTAGTATAACTCTTTAAAGGTTTCGTTTTCGAGGTATTTGTAAAACCAGTTCCAAGTCTTAGAAAGGAATAATACAGAAACGTAAAGAAAAACGATAAGAAACGCCATAATCCAACATTTGGTAAAGGTTGAGTGCCTATGGGTGCACCAGGAGCTAACGTTTGCCACTAAAGAGTCGAGAATTGAAAACATTACAATGCAAAACATTATAAAATTGAGAAATTTTGCAAAAGACTGTAGGTCCATTAAAATGTTTATTTTAAAACTGTCAAACTGACTTCTTTATGTGCCAAAATTTGATTTAAATTTGAAATATTTTCTTTTGTTTTTACTCCTAGGCCTACTGTTTTGTTTTTCTTTTTACTTCTTTAATTTTTCTTGTAAGGCCTCAGCTACTAGGGCTAAAAGGATATCCAACTTAATTTTATTGTTTTTCTCATGGCCCTCTTATAAAAATATTTTCTATTAAGGCCGTTTCACACGATTATATTTTTATACTATTTCTGCGCCTAAAACTGGTTGTGGTTGTGTTGCAGTGTAGATTGCTAATATTTTTAAGTACTACTAAATTTTTGTTTGCAGATGCAGAGGATTGATCCTTATTGAAACATATTCTGCCTTGGATGATGACAGATTAAAAGACACATTGCCTACATTCTTAAATATAGAAAGAGAAGTCACGGGTAATCCCCAATATTCTATGTTTAACCTGTCTCTGAGGGAGGACTGGAAGGATTCTAAAAGTATTTGCACATGAATTTTGTTGGTAAGTTAATACAAAAACACTTTGAAACGCTGTGGACAGTCCATATTAGGGATATTTAGTGAATACACGTATTAAAGCTCTTTAAAAATAATAATAGGGAATTATTGGAATTGTCCAGTATAATTCTAGGTCTAGCAGTAATAAATTCAGCAGTATTTTGACATTACGCATGCTCAGTAGTGGTTTTAAATGAGGGAAACTTTATTAAAGTTACTGCTAGACTTTAATTGTGCCAAAATATAGTCGATCGTTTCCCTTCCTTATTTTGACATTTGAAAACAAAATGAGGGCGCTGAAAACGTTGTCAAGCTCGCTTAGTTTTAAAAGCCAATTTTGCTTTTTCAGATCCCGAAGAAAGTCCGACACATAAAGGAGAAACCAAATTAACAGGTGGCTCTGAAAACACGCAAGTGGACTACAAACAATCGCAGAAACTCAACGGCCATGGAGACCAGAACGGTCTGAGTTCAAGTCCTATGAACGGCAAAGCATGAAAAATCAGTGTGATAAGATATTTTAACCCTCAACTACCTACTAGGTATTGTCCTAATAGTATTTTTAAATGATTGTATCCTCTTTCTTTCTTTCTTTATCTGGTGTTTAGTAGATATATTTTTGATTTTATCTAGTAGTCATGTGATTTTTTTGTGTTCACATTGATGGAAGCCATCGCAACTCATAATATAATACACAGGGTGTTTTATTTAAAAAAATCCTATATGTTATCATACCTTGTATAGATAAGGTATAATAAACATCTAATTACAGATTTAGGAAAATACAGAATAATCTTACAAACAAATATCCTTTAGTAAATGATATGGTTTTATCCCATATACATTACTGAAGATGCCTGTAATATTAGTGTCGAAACCTCGTACAATACATCCACTTTGAAGTATTTTATGCTTTATTTGGTTTCTGGGAGATTAAATTTAAACAAAATATTATTTTGCTTTTCTCCAAAATAAAATAAAAAGTTTATTTAACATTTTTAGAAAATTAAAACTTTTATACATTATGAAGAACTATTCTGCTCTTACACAATACAATAAAAGTTATTATTACCTTAAAAGAAATAAAATAATGAAATATTTAATATTAAGTTACTTACAATACAAAGGTTTCAATCTATAAACAAAGGTTCATTGGCACTCGGTTGAAATTATTTTAATCCAATAAAATAAAATCTTAACAAGACGCCAGACGAGAGCTGGGCCAATGGTTGCGTCAAAGATTAATAATAGTTTAACAAGATCAGACAGTCAGACAAGGCAAATAAAATATGACAGAGATAGAAAAGGCGTCCGTGTTAAAGGGACAAAGCACGTGGCCGGGCAATCCTATTACTATGCGACGTTCGTTACATATATCTATCTTTGTTTACCTTGGGTCGTCTAACAAAGAACAGGTAGTGCGAGTAGGTACCTGACTCTCGAGGGTTGATCGAGTTTTAAAAGACGGTCGACGACTATTATATTTTACCTTGTTCTTGGTGTGTTTATATTGGCAACGTAGGAATTTTTGTGCAAGTAGAAATCTGAAATTAGTTTTGTGTTATTATGGAGAGTAAAGACAATAACGGGCGTTGTTAAAAACCTGTGCATTGTAAGGGAATGCAAAGCTAATACCTAAGTAGTTATTTTTTACCCTTAGCAAAACTTATTTTACTCCTCTCCAATACATTTTAAAAATTATGAACAATTTACTTTGATTTCTCTTTTCAATACAGTGTAGAAAAAGAGTACTTACTGCACAAATTCACATATTTTCTTTGATTCTATGGTTACTAAAAACCTTACAATTTACAATCCTATTTTTATTGTCTTATTGCCTATCTTTTTCTATAAAAACTAATCTTTTTAATCAATCAAATTTTCTTGACAGGATAGTACCACTTGTTTTAGTACTTTTTTGAAACCCGTTTGTTTTGTCAGAAGTATAAGAAAGATTAAATATTTGGATTTTGATGTGGCTGACTTGCTGGTATATCTTAAAAAATTAGCGAACACAGAACATGTTTGTCATTATCAGTGTTTATTTTCCCTAATGCTTATTATACCTATTTTACCTTTTTGGAAGAAGCAATGAATATTCACTGGTAATGTAACAAAACTGTGCAAATTTTTGTTAGATGTGATGCGAAAATGTCCCCACAGTTTAACATAATCGTTTCTTTTTCGCAACTTACGATAACTGTGGTTCAGAAGAACGTATTTTAAAAACAAATGTTTATTAAAAGAAAAGTCTTATTTTAATCTAAATTATACTACCTTAAAATATATGTAGTAAATTTAGAAACATCCTGTATACCTTGCAGTATCAATATGGCTTTATTTAATATCTTATACAATATTTTCATATCATCATATAAATCAGAGCAAATTAAGACGTTTTAAATCCCAACTAACGTAAAAATATTAAACTGACAAAGAAATGGCTAGCAACACAAATTCTTTAAAAACCAACGTAAGCAAGTAATGCCGGCAGCAACGGCGCGTCCGACAACATGGCTCAAGGCCAATGGGAGAAGTCGGCGAAATCCTTTGAAGTTTCGTCGAGTGTCATCTCTTGTTAAAACATATTTACCTTTGGTTGCGTCTCAAAAATGTGGTAAATAGTTTATCAAAAATGTGGTAAACAGTTTACCTAAAAACTTACTGATAAACTTGTTAAAAAATTGAAAAATAAATAAAATGAAATGTCTGATGGACATTTTAGAGGGTGACATTACTTTTGAAAAATTAATAATAATAAAAAAATTTCAACCAAGTGCTAATGAACCTTTGTTTATAGATTGAAAAGCAACTTAATATTAAATATTTCATTATTTTATTAGGTAATCATAACTTTTATTATATTGTGTAAGAGCAGAATAGTTCTTCATAATGTATAAAAGTTTTAATGTTATTCTGGAGAAAAGCCAAATAATATTTTGTTTAAATCCACTTTGAAGTGGTTTAAATTGTAAAATTCTAATTTATGAGTTGGGTGGTCTTTCAGTCATAATACAGGGTGACTTGTATTAAGTTTAAATTTCGTTTTTATTTAAATAAATATTCTTTATTTTGATGACAAAATAGAAAGCCAAAAAAATATTTTTAAATATGTACACTTAGATATAGGTCACCTTGTGTTATAGTGCTACTTAAAATAGTATTAAAGTTTTGTTTTTTTATTTATACAGTAAATATGAACAGTGATTCTAGCAGGGTTGGCGAAATATGGTTGTGGTTTTGTATCAAACTAATAATTTGATATAACAAATTTAGGTTTTTAAATTGGGTTTTAGTTTTGCCAACCCTGGGTCGTCCCCTTCATACCATTTTCATTATCACCCTATTATTAGTAAAAATATTCAGGGTGATTCAAAATCGATCTCGAAACTTAAGGGGGTCATTCTACTTGACAAAATAAGGGTAGAGCTTCATGTAATTTTTTTCAAAATATCATTCGTTTTCGAGTTACAAGCCGCCAAGGTACAATTTTTATTTTGGTTTTTTCGCCATATTGCAATTTATTTTTTAACCAATCCAGTTGATATTTGGCACACAAATCGAGCTTTGCAGATTCTACAATTTTAAGACAAAAGTACGTTTTTTTAAATACCACCAGAGGACACTTTACCTAAAACTTAAAATTTATTTACATCATAACTTTTTTATTTTGACAGATATCGCAAAGTTAGGGGCGCCATTTTATAGACAATCAAAAACTTAAAATAAGGTACTTTTTATTAAAGTCGATAAACCTCACCGTTTAGGCACCAATAGACATCAAGCTTTCATCAACTTCAATCAAATTACCTACATACATATAGGGTGACCAGTAACTCAACCGACAAACTTTACGGGGCGATTCTAGAACAGAAAATAAGAAAAACTTCATATAAACATATGTCCTAAACATCCTAGTTTTTGAACTACGGTGTGTTAAATATTAAGAAAAAAACTTTTTTTTTTAAATTTTTAACACCCCATAGTTCAAAAACTAAGATGTTTAGGAAACATGTTTATATGATGTTTTTTTCTTATTTTTTGTTGTAGAATCGTTTGGTTAAGTTTGTCGGTTGAGTTACTGGACACCCTGTATGTATGTAGGTAATTTGATTGAAATTGATGAAAACTTTGATGTCTATTGGTGCCTAAACGGTGGGGTTTATCGACTTTAATAAAGAGTACCTTATTTTTTAAGTTTTTGATTATCAATAAAACGAATTACTTTTGAATTTTTTTTTATGAAGCTCTACCCTTATTTTGTTAAGTTTCGTGATCGATTTATGAATCACCCTGGATAAAACAAACTATCCTAACGTTTTTACTTTGGTTATAAATATTGCAGTTTTAAATTGATTTTATTTTTATCGAAAAAAAGAGTGACGAAAAAATTACTGTTGAATTTTTACAGTATACAAAATCATTAAAAAATCTACTAGGAAAATTATTCTTTAGACCTAAAAGACATGTTAATAGTATAGTTTTTTAGATGATACTTCTCTAATTTTTAATGAACTAATAAATTTTTGATGTGCAACTTCATCGGAAATATTGTAGATAATCAATTCTATAAAAACTGTTTCAAAGGTAACTTTTTGTATTGTTTATTAAGTCTTTTAAGAACTATTTTACCTGAAAATGAAAAACTTAAAAAAATCTCATATTTTTGTAATATTTACTGTGATCTTTATAAAAAAATGGTAATTTTCTAGAACCTGCGGCAACTCCGATTTTGACGAAATTTGGTATACGGGGGTTTATTGGGGCGCTGATCAAGAATCGGAAAGATTTTTTTGGCGGAAACGTTTCGTTCTTGAGATATTCATCATCAGACTTGAGATTTAAACTAATCCTATTTTTATAATATTCACCCTTCTTTGCTTACAATTCTTGATTTAAAGCTTAAGTGGCACACAATATTTGATTTTCACCTTCTAAAACCCCGTTTTTTTACGTATTTTACATTATTGTTGCATTAAATTGCATAGCTAAACTTTGAATCATTTTAATCCCAGTGTGCCATGAAGCCCTATGTGTATGTATGGTTGCCGCATTATCAAAGAAAAGCCACGCAATTTAATGCAAAATAATGTACAAAACGTAGAAAACGGGGTTTTAAAATGTGAAAATCAAATATTTTGTGACACTTTAGCTTTAAATCAAGAATTGTGTGCAAAAGAAGGGGGAATATAGTGAAAATAAGCTTAGTTCAAATTTGAACTTTGATGATGTAATATCTCGAGAACAAAACGTTTTCGCCAATCCGTATATCTTTATTTAGCAAAATTCCCAATGTTAAGTAACCTAATTAAAATGTATGCTTATTTTAAAATTCCCAAAAATGTATATTTTAAAATTCCCAAAATGTATACTTTTTTATACTAGGTGTACACAATATTGTGTGCCAGTTTAGCTTTAAATCAAGAATTGTGTGCAAAAAGAAGGGGGAATATTGTAAAAATAGGATTAGTTTAAATTTCAAGTCTGATGATGAATATCTTAAGAACAAAACGTTTCCGCCAAAAAATTCTTTCAGATTCGTGATCAGCGCTCCAAAACCCCCGTATACCAATTTTCGTTAAAATCGAAGTTGCCGCAGGTTTCTAGAAAATTACCAAAAAGTATATACCAAAATACTTAAAATTTATTCGAATTTGCGATGTTTGGCTAAATGTACTTTAAGATTATAATTAATTTAAAAAAATATTTTTTGGACTTTTCACCAAATGGGACCTTTTTACTCCATATCCATGGGTACACATACAGTCAATTGACCCTTATAAAACCTGATTTACCTGAATACTATTAAAAAAAAGAATATACAGGGTGTTTCCTAATTGCGGTAAGAAAATTTAAGGGCACATTCTTGATCCATTTTTCTGAAAAAAGTTAATATATACATGGGTCCCCAAACTTTTTGTTCTCAAGATACAGGGTGTTAAACTTTTCAAAAATTTTAAAACATTTTTGTTAGTAAAATTTATATAAAATTAACAATAAAAATTAGATTTTTGAAGCCTGTCATTCATACATAGGTCTCCTTTTATTGAATAAATTCACAGATTGTTTTAAATCAAGTAATAGTCTGGTGAGAACTACAACCATTTTTTTAAATATGATCTTTTCCATAACAAACAAAAAAAAGCCATGTAATTTTTTATTAAAAACCTAAAATTTTGCAGCTTACAGGTTGCATACTGCTTTGATATTTGTAAGGCTCGGTATAAAAGAAATTTTTAAAATATTCAAAATTTGTAAATCTTTTTAAAATAATGTAACTTTTAAGCATGCAATTTTTGTTTGCTACCTATATTTTGCTATTTCTGTGATTTCATTTTTAGGCTAGGTATTTCAACATACTAATACCACAAATTATCAGAATACCCAGATGCGAAAGTGCGGCGAAATACGCTTACTTGTTTCTATGACCTTAAGAAAGAATAAATGGAAAATCTGCACCAATGCATGGATCGTAATATCTTTAATTTGTAAAGGTTAAACCGCACCAAGGCGCTAAGGAGAGATAGACTTTTATAGAAATTAATTATGCAGCTTTTTTATGTGAAGAAAACGGGAAAAAAGAATAATACACTAATTGAAAATTTAAATATTTCTTCATTAAAAAATATTACAATTTAAAAATTTTACCAATGTTTTGAAAAGTAAAATATTGTTAGTAGATGTCACGTTTAGATTAATTTGTAATAAAATGTCTATACCTGGTTGTACAAAACATTTTAACAAACGATTAAACTAATAGGGGTTTAGAATGTTTAACAAAAAAAAAAACGTTGTCTACAAACTGCTTATTAAATTAATTAAAGGTATTCCGTTTTACTAGCTTAATTGTTTATTAAAAAGTTTTGTGTTATTGGGATTAAAACAAAATAATTGAAAGCAGAGTAACAAAAGTTTCTAAAGCAACTCTGACGCAATATTTTAAAGCAATGCAGATGTTGCCATAGTAATAGGAGTATGTTATTTTTTAAATACTGAGAAAACACCTATTTTTTAATATTTACCTGATAAAATAGTATTTTTTTAAAGGTTTTCAGAAATGTCTGTATTTCTTGATGATAATGGCTTTAAAGATATTGTCGGCACGGTAGTGGTAAATAGACGTTTTATTGTGGATGACAAGATAGAAATAAATTTATTTTTAAAATGTTCTCTGCACAATTTATAATTTATCAGATTTTTTCCAAAAATCCTCACTTCCGGCAGATTTAAGCCAGACCTTTGCGACAAAAAAATATATTTTCATTATAGAAAAACCATCCAAATAATTATCCACATATTTTTTTGTAAATACAACTTACTACATCAAGAAAATACTTTTAATGCATTTTTATATTAAAAAGTATGGCTACGTTAAGATTAATGTGCCCGATATTATCTATAGCCTGCACATCAACATGTACAGACTAATTAAAAATAACTTTATTATATAACAAAATATCACATTTATATTTACCGCAAGTTGTCCTTTGGGAATCTAAAAGTAATTTTCCGCTCCCGGTACAGTATACATATACACATTTATATCCCATATTAAACGGTAAAAAAATAAAGAAGACATTATACTAACAACTTAATAATAATAAAAGTTTACAAACAGCTAAACACAATTAACTAACTTATGCTCACGTTCTATACCAACAAAAATATGGGACTAACTGACACCTAGATGAGCATTGGGTCACGTACTAAATCGTGGGGTGGATATCCACCACGCAGTGGGAGGGATATTTCAACGAACACGCTTAGTTTCGCATCTGGGTATTCTGATAATTTGTGCTAATACCACCACTAAAAATATCCTCTTTGATTTTAATCTGATAGTTATATTCTTTGCTAAAAACATACTTTTTAATAGAATTGATGTGTAGAAAAATAGATTATAGAGAGCTATATAAAAATGTCAGTAAACAAACTAAAATTACTTTTAGAGGAGCAACTTCTGTAGTTAAAATTGATTTTGCAATATTTATAAGTTTAGGCGAATTGTTAATTAAACAACTTCGTGCTTGATCCAATTAATTTTTGATTTTAAATTATTTTATTTATTAATTTTAATTGACTGTTTTAATTATGTAAGTTTAGAAGAAATTGTGTTACCCGATTGATTGAAGCTACTTTACATCTGGCTAAAATGTATTGTTTTGTACTTATCTTTGTAAGCAGGTACTTAAATAAAATATCTGTATTGTATTGGTGTTTTAATATATTCTTATACATGTTCAGCCAAATTAAAAGGTAAATAGGCCCGTAAACAAAGCGAACACGATTAGTCATCCTCTCCGAAATGTTAACACGCCGGCATTTGTCTTTTACACATTGCTAGTGCACCTTTTTATTTTGATGAAGGTGTATAATATGGTTTTTAAAAGCCTAACAGTCCTTTTCCCCTCCCCCTTTTAGCACATTGTGTGACACGTAGGGATGTCAAATTTTTAAAAAACATTGATATCGATAAATATCGGTTTGCCTAATATCGATTATCCGATATATCAAAGAGCAATATATCGATATTTGAGAGAGAAAAAATTATCGCCCTTGTATTTTTCGATTTGGAAAAAAGACAAGATGAGAACTTTTTGGCTGAAAAATGTTGAAGAGCAAAAAAATAAGGTCCTCGCGTGCGTCCCCTCTTCACGTTAATATGCGCTTTCTACGCCTTGCCATCCAAAGAAAATGGTCCCAAGGAAAGGTCGATATATCGAAAATATGCAATATCGATGAAGATTATCGATATTTGATTTTCGATATATCGATATTTAAAAATAATCGATCGTTGCCATTCCTAGTGACACGTAGCTCATATACAGTGGTGGACAAAAGTATGGAAAGATTTTTAAAAGTCTATTCACTTTTATTCCAAGAGAATGTTAGATATGTTTGCCCCACAGTCAAGACCCTTGGTAAAAAATAAAACACAAACAAAAATAATTTAAGTTATCCGTACATTTATTAAAAGTTTAACTTAAAAACGTTACTATTCCAGTGGACAAAAGTATGGAAAGAAAAAATTAATAATCCAAAATATGAAAAAAATTAATCTAAATTTAGTATTTAGTGGCATAACCTTTTGCTTTAATTACATCCCGACATCTTCTACTCATTGAGTCAACCAGGTTTTGGCAAACTTCAACAGGAATTCTGTTCCATTCGTCTTGCAAGGCCTCCCATAATTCATTTTTATTATGGATACTTCTTTGTCTGATTTTTCGCTCTAGATGTTCCCAGAGATGTTCTATGGGATTCAGATCGGGTGACTGCGATGGCCATTCTAATACATCCACACTTTGATCCAGAAACCAGTTTTTACGAACCGTGAAGAATGTTTCGGATCATTATCTTGTTGAAATCGCCAGGTAAGTGGCATTTCTTCTTCGGCGTATGGCAGCATTGTATTCTCTAGGATATCTTTATACATAAATCGGTCCATTTTCCCATCTATTTTTATTATTGGTCCCGTACCAGACCGGGAAAAACATCCCCAGACCATCACGTTACCACCGCCATGCTTCACCGTTGGTATTTGGTACTTAACATCATATCTTTTTCCTACTGGTCTTCTCACATATGTTCTTCCATCCGAACCAAAAATATTAAACTTGCTCTCGTCACTCCAGAGAACAGTATTCCACTTTTGAGCAGTCCAATTTAGATGTTGTTGAGCAAACCTAATTCGGGCCTTGCGATTTTTCTTTGAAAGCAGGGGTTTCTTAACTGCAACTCTTCCTAGAAGTCCAGCTTCGCATAATCGACGCCTCACAGTACGGTCCGATACATCTACGTTATAATGTCGGCATATTTCGTCTTTTATTTTCGTCGATGGTCTTCTTGGATCTGATATTGATATTCGTTTAATGACTTTATCTATTCTGGAATTGGTTTTCTGGGTCGCCCGGTTTTGGAGCACTCTTCACACTACCCACTAACTGAAATTTTCTTAATATTTTAGAAACTGCGCCTTCCGTTATTCCTAATTTTTTGCAATAATGCACTGTTTCAGGCCTTGATTTTTAAACTCCACAACCTTATTGCGCAAATCATCGGAAAAATATTTATTTTTTCCCATTGTTAAGAAAGTAGTTATAAGCAGAATATGCAAACTAAAACTGAAATATACAAATAGCTTGTATTTATATTGATGTGAAAAAAATCTTTCCATACTTTTGTCCAGCAGCAAACCAAGAATGCTGATAACGCGAGAGAAAAAATAGCCAGAGATAAGCAGCAACAATGTTAAAAGTTGTTTATCCTTATCCTAATTTCAGATATAAATATAAGAATTTTTATATACATGGTGTGTTCAATAAATGTACAAAATAATAATCTTTCCATACTTTTGTCCACCACTGTATTTATGAGACACCATTCTTCTGCCAGATGAACTTCACCTTGTATTATTTATTAAGAAATACCCACAGAAATTCGGTAAAATTTAATTATATAGGGTAACACTGAAACTGAATGGTTCTTGAGCCTTACTAATAATAAAAGGTAAAGTTCTTTGGGCATATGGCTCATTAATGACTGTAAAAATAAATAAATAAATAATAACCTGTAACAATTTTCGTCTTCGTTAAGACTTGTCATAGCCGCTTCAGGTCGATAGACACCTTGATGATGCCCCGATTGACTGTAAATATTCTTTCTGTATCCCAGAACTAACAAATACAGACACCGGTGCCATCTCACCAAGAAATTTAAAAACAACCAGCCATAGCATCGAGAGGTTAAAGGTGGTAGGTGCCATATACAACTAGATGGCGCACTTTTTACCTACCACCTTTAACCTCTCGATGCTATGGCTGGTTGTTTTTAAATTTCTTGGTGAATCTATACAGGGTGTCTCAAAAAGTGTGACGTATCAAAGTTATATTTTTTAAATGAAACACCCTATATTTTATGACGGTTTTAGTTTCTACTTTAAAAAATAACTTAAGTTTGTTTATAGTACTAAGTGTTTAATTTTATTCGTTTTTGTGATATTTTTCTTTAACACTTTTAACACTTTAAACTTTAAAATGTGTAACAAGATTAGAAAAAGTCTGCCATATCATATGTAAGTCAAATCAAGATCAAATATTGTACAGGGTGATCAAAAAATAATTTCAATTTTTCAGAAAATGAAATAGCCATATCTCTCTTATTTTAAATAGAACACCCTGTATTTTTTTACGTCAGATGATGACAAATAAAATACTCTTTCAATTGGTGTATAGGTTGCCTATACTCATCTTTTGTGCTTTTTTCGTAAAATCTGTTTTTACAAATTTTTAATCTAAATGTTTATTTAAATTAAAGTTGGCTGTGACATAGCAGCCATTAATATTTTTCTTAAGAAAATAACAACGACCATTTATTGATTTCTGGTGTTTTAATCGGTTTAAAAGAAATTTCAATGATTTTAAATAAAAACCCTTCTTCTACAACAACAAGATGATATAATACTGGTAGGATGTGAAAAAAATGGTTTACTTTAGTCTAGAGTTAATCCTGAAAAATATTCCAGGAGAAACCATCTGATATCCTTAATAGTTGCTTTAAAAAATTTGACATGTGATTATGGATAATAAAAGAAACGAGTTAAAGGTCACAGAATGTCGTTATAACTGACCAGAGGCGTTATTAGGATTGTTTAAAAATACAAGTTTTATCATTACCACATTCAGCTGAAATATGTGTTATTAGAAGTAGCTTTATAAGCAACTATTGAATTTTCTTTCTGTGAATTTTAAAAATAGTGGCAGATAATTCAAAATATTTTAATTTTGTGCTTTTTTCCAACAAATTTACATTTTGCAATAACGGCGTAGTAAATAGGCATAGCTATATCACAGCCTACTTACATTTAAATAGACATTTGGAAAAAAATATGTTCAAACGGAATTTACTTAAAAAGTATAAAAGATAGGTATAGCAACCTATACCCCATTTGAAAGAGCATTTGGTTTGTCATCATGTGGTGTAAAAAAATACAGGGTGTTCCATTTAAAATAAGAGAGATATTGCAATTTGACTTTCTAAAAAATTGAAATTATTTTTGATCACCCTGTATAATCTATGATCTCGATATGACCTACGTATGATAAGGCAGACTTTTTCTAATTTTGTGAAAAATTTTAAAGTTTATATTGTTAAAATAAAATTAATTTAATTGCACCCTGCATTTAAAAAAAAGTCAAATATCACTAAAACGAATAAAATTAGACACTTAGTACAATAAACAAACTTGAGTTATTTTTTTATGTAGAATCTAAAACCGTCATAAAATATAGGGTGTTTCATTTAAAAAATATAACTTTGATACGTCACACTTTTTTGAGACATCCTGTATAGAGTAAAATAATTTTATACTGTGGCCCTATCAGACCTGTATATGTTTCAGTATTTACTTTTTTAAAAACCCCATGGTTATCCAACTACAGACCGTGTCGAATATGGTGGGCCACCCTGTATATATATATATATATATATATATATATATATATATATATATATATATATATATATATATATATATATATATATATATATATAAATATATATAATTTTTTTTTAGACAGCTTTAGCTTTTATTTTGTATTTTTTTATTAGATTTTTAAAATATGCCACTTTAATAAAAAAATTCATACATTACAAAAAAGCTCTAAAGGTAGGTTAGAAGATATGCCTTACTGTGTGTGGCAATATCAAATTTAAACAAAATAATATTTGACTTATCTCAAGAATAAGGATATTTAATAAATATTTTAAGAAACTTAAACTTTTTATATATTATGAAGAGCTAGTCTGCTCTTGCATTAACATAGATAATAAAAATTATGAATAAATAATTTAATATAAAATAATTATATTTATTTAGGTTATATAAAAAATTAACTTAATACAGACAGTGTTGTAACCTCTAAACCTATGTTCAAGGGCTTCCCGTCGAAATTATCTTATAACAATCTAATCCTAAAATAAGTTCTTAATGAGGCTGCTAGACGTGAATTGATCCCTTTGGTGCGCTTCAAACATTTGGAAACTATATCAACTTAAAACTTTAAAAATTTATATATATAAAGTTTATTATTAAGTTCTCTCAATAATAGGAGCAATAAATAGTCTAAAATGTAGGATGTCTTCAACAACATAATATCCTTTGCCTGTTCAACAACATAACATAATATCCTTTGCCTGTAACATAAATAATATCTATACCATATACTACAGCATATTATGCAGATAACTCAGACTTTTTTATCCTGAAGGTGTTCTACACACTATAAACACTTGTAACCGCTTTGATGGTCATAAATAATATTAAACTACTATTTAACAGTTTAATCCAACGGATACAGCTGTGCCAACAGGCTATTAAAAATTAAACAAGCAATTAAATATTCGCCGGGTTTGTCTAATAAATACTACTCCTAAATACATTCCCAGTGTAAGAAGAGATAATTTACTGCTTCCATAACTATAAGCTTTAGGTTAGCGTTGGCTTATATTGCGATAATTACATTTTCACGTCATAATTTTAGAAATGATTATAGGACCTGCAAACTGGCACAATAATACAGTGACCGGCAAAAAGTTGGACACAATGTGTCCAACATATGTCATATGAGAAAAATATTTTTGAAATTATTAAAAAACTTTTTTGACAATCACCAACACTCTGCTTATTGGGTAACCAAAAAATCAATAATGTTATCAGTTGGCTCAGGAGCGTCCGTTGAGAAGGTAGTTATTAAAAATTAGATTCAAATATTAAAAAGTGAGGTTAGTCGCCTTGATATTAAAAAAGTTATTTGAAGAAAGTGTTTAGAATTTAATTTTAGGCCGATGTGTCAAAATTTAAAATAAATATAGGACAAAAAATCGTTGTTCCAAGAAAAAAATCGGTCTATTTACGAATCTTAATTTTTTTTCTTTAAAATAATTTTTTAACTATTAAGTAAGACACTAATTTGATTTATTTAAATATTTGTATTTTTTGTTACATTTAAAAGAAGAAAATTTAAATAATGGGATTTAGCAAATACCCTAAGTGTGTACACCTGTTTTTTCTAAGAGCTGTATTACCAACTATATTAAAATCAAATTGTAATAAGCCATGATAAAAAAATACTTATTTTATTAAATATTATTAAACATGATCAGTTTTGTAAAGCAGTTCTCTTCTTATATTTTAATTAAACTTGAATCATGCACTCAATAATTTAAACTCTTACTAATACAAAAATAATCAGTGCACGCTATTATCCAATTTAGGCTGCAACTAGGGCTTTACAGCAACTAAGGGCGCCATGAATAAAATGATCTGGCTTGCTCAGATAGAACGGCTTAGTAATAGCAGATGCTCACACAGAGAAAGATTTTTTTTTTATTTTCTTGTTGTAAATGTAAAAGAAAATAGAAAAATTCTAATAAATTAAATAGTCTTTTACTTTAAAGCTAAAAAACCTATTTTAAAGATAAAATTAAGTTTCGTAAATTCACCGTTTTTTTTCGGACCTAAAATTAAATTCTAAACAGCTTTTTAAAAAACTTTTTAGATAGCGTGCCGCTTACCTAACTTTTGAGATTTTAATTAAATTTCTATTATTTAACTGTCATTATTGATTTTTGGGTACCTGATAAGCAGAGGTAATAACCAGAATTTTTTAAAAATAATTTCATAAATAAAATTTTTTCCCATATGTGTCCAACTCATTGGCGGGCACTGTATAATAAATATTAATCATAAAATAACTAGCACATTTTTATAGGAGTATTTGAATCTTACGACATTATACCAGACCTTCACCCATCTCTTTACCGGATAAAAACTGTTTTATATTTAAATAGTACTTAAACAAAGGTGTCGACATAGGGTTGTCTAAAAAATAGGTCAAGGCCATATTTAATTAAAAAAAATAACCTCAAATTTTTATACACCTTGTATATTGGCAAAACCTTTATTTTTAAAAAGTACCTATGCTAGTTAAAATATATAGTTTTAAATTATACAAAATTTACCAAAAAATTATTCAAGTTTAAAATTTAAAAATTTACCACAATTTTATAAAATCGAAAAAACAAAATGTACTAATATATAAGTACTGTCATGTACAATAAAAAAATAAAAACTGGCATTATACATGGTCACTCAAAAAGTTTTAAATCTTACTTTTTTAATTGGCCATAGCCTTGACCTAATTTTTTTAGGCAACCCCATGGCAATACCTTTGTTTAAATTCTATTTTTAATATAAAACAGTTTTTATCCGGTAAACAGATGGGTAAAGGTCGCTTTCTATTCGGATCTTAGACTATTGGGTGGTAAGTCGTTTTTTACTTGACTTTAACAAAAGAAGGAGGTTTTAATATTAAATATCCAGCGGCGCTTTCTCAGTATAAAAGTTTGTAATGAATTTGTTAATGGCTTAAATTTTAATTTTTACTATTAAATATTTATATCCATTAATATAATAATATAATTATATTTAATAAGCCATCTTGAAAATTATAATTATTAAAAAATTTGGGGCCCCTTGGTGCCCCCTAGTTTTTCATTCCTGGGCCACTTCCCAATTTTAGTTGCCACCGTTCGTTTATTAACTGCTGAAGCCAAAACGGAACGAATTGAATATTTATAAATAACGACTCCTGATAAATTTTAATAACTAAAAAATTTTGCATATAAAAGTCATAGTATATTAAATATCGTGCAGTGCCCCCTCGATGTAAAAATTTGCAATGAATTAACGAATGGCTTGCATTTAAATTTTTACTTTTAATAAAGACCTCTCATAAATTTCAATAACCAAAAAATTTTGCTCTTAAAAGGTATGATAAATATCTACCTACACACCTTCTTGGTGTAAAAATTTGTAACAAATTCTAAAACGGCTTGAATTACAATTTTTGACTCTAAAATATTTATAAATAAAACATTCTGACAAATTAAAATTTTTTTATAAAATTAGGGCCACTTAGAGTCTAGGTTTATTTTTTGTTCCTGGGCCACCTCCTAATTGTAGTCGCCAGTTTCAGCTTTGTTTATTTAGGTTAAGTTAAAACTGGCGATTAAAATTAGCAGGTTCCTTAAGGACAAAACAATTTTTTTGGAATTTAGGTTTTTACTTCAAAATACTTATAAATAAAGCCCTCTGATAAATTTCGACAATCAAAAAATTTTGCATGATTGCAGTTACAAATTATTATAGTTTTCTCGGTGTACAAATTTGAAATAAATCTGGTTACGGTTTTAATTTTTATTTTAAACAATTCAAAATTAATAAAAAACGGCCCGTGACAAATTTTAATCTACAAAAAGAATTGCGCATAAAAGTTATAGTATATTAAATATCCTTCAGTGCCTCGTCGGTGTAAAATATGCAATAATTTAACGAATGGCTTGCATTTTAATTTTTTTAAATATTTATGAATAAAGACCTTAAATCAATTTTAATAACCAAAAAATGTTTTGCACAAAAGTTATAATAAGTATCCATCGGTGCCTCCTCGGTGTAAAAATTTAAATAGAATTGAAAAAACGGCTTAAACTTAAATTTTTTACCATTAAAAATTTATAAATAAAGCCATCTGATGAATTTTAAAATTTAAAAAATTTAGGGCCGCATAGAGTCTAGATTTTTTGTCCCTAAAGTTACACGCACATACGTCGGCATCGGACGGACAGTACGGATCGGAAAAAATGGTTTTAATGAAATTAAATATAGCAGTGCACCTATGTGCGGGCCATTTGCACCGAATTTAAAAATCCCAGAAAAATATAGCACTTGAATTAAAATCCGGCCATTACCGTTTCATATGTGCGATACAGGATAGAAACTGAGTTATTTGACAACAGTTTAAGCCGATTCCTATCGGAGGGTTTTAATTCAGTGGTTTTATATCATGGATGTCAAAGCGCTATTTTTTATTATTTACGCATGGTTCTTCCATGACTCGTATATGCGTGTGTAGAATTAAATTTCACCAAAACTATTTCTTTCTATCCGTACCGTCCGTTCGATGCCGACGTATGTGCGCGTACCTTAAGCACCTACTAATTTTATTTGCCAGTTCCAGCATCGTTTATTTTGGAAGTTAAAACTGACGACTAAAATTAGGAGGTGCCTTAGGGATAAAATAAATTGCTTAGTTTAAATATTTATAAATGAAGCCCTCTGATAAATTTCAATAATATAAAAAAATTTGCACTGAAGTTACAAGCTATTATAGTCTTCCCGGAGTGATTGCCTAATTCTAAAACCACCTGTATAAGAATGTGTGTTAGTTGAAACGTGGAAAATTTTAAAATAACAATAAAATTACACTTTAAGAGAAATGTCTCCTAATAATTCTAGAAATATAACTTACTTTAAATGTAAAGGTTAAGTTATCCGCCTAAAAGCTTCGAAATGAGTTTTCTGATAGGAAAATAGATTGATATAAATGTGAACAAATTAATGTCAATTAAAAGGTCCAGAAAGGATTCGGATTGGCACTAAAATGTAGACAAGCGTGATCGATGGCATATTAGTGGAGAGGCCCGATCAATCAATAGGACTGGACACAAAGGTTGCAATCAGTGGCGCCTTTACCAATAGGCTGAGTAGGCTGAAGCCTATGGCGGCATTTTTAGGGGGCGGCAGACGTTCTTTAGGGGGTGGCAGATTATGTCTTATGAATAATATTGTTGGATTTCGAATTCAATGTAATACCTATAATTTTTTTTTGCTATTCAAAAATATTTTTGAAGGAAAAAGAAGACGAAAGAGGGGCGGCGAAAATAAAATAGCCTACGGGCGGCAAACATGTAAGTGCGCCTCTGGTTGCAATAGTAAATTTAATGAACGAAATTGCTAGTTTTAAAATTCTTTAAAATAAAGTTTTGTTAAATGATTATAAAAGTGTAATAATAGTAATAAAATATTATTTTTTTTGCAAATGGCTTTACCATTTTCAGAAGCAGAAGACCTTATTATCAAAGATTATTTTTTTAATTTAATTTTTTCATAGATTAATTAAAGACTGGGACAAAAACCGGACAAATCCTTATTCTTCTTATTTGTTGAAGCCCAAGTAAGTTTTACCTTGTTGATATTAGTCAGGATATTATAACGGTCTTTACCGAACATTTAAAAGTTCTATTTAAAAGTTTATTTTCTAGTATCAACAAAACCTTCAAGTTTGCTTTTTTAAAATCAATTTTGTCAGTCGGTTTTCCAGCATATAGCAAATTTTTTGCCAAAAAATCTGAGAACGTTTTCTTATTACCCAATACAAACACGCAGCAGTTTTTTTCATTAAAATCAACGAGAATACAGTAGAAGATAAAGTATAAAAATATGTTTCAAAAGCTAATAATATTTTAATCAAAGGTACTGAAATCCTAGAAATATTGAAAATTTAGAAAAACTATCTATGACTCAAACTTTATTCGATTACCATTAAAAAAATGTCCCAGTGGATAAAACATTGAATATTGTTAGAAATAAATTAGAAAATGATGTCCATCTTGGCGAAAGAACCAAACTAAACATAAACACTACTCTTGAGCTACTAACTTTTTGTGTCAAAACAACATATTTTCAATACAACACTGATTTTTATAAACAAACTTCTGGCATGGCTATGGGTTCACCTTTATCACCTTTATTAAGTAATATTTTTATGGAAAATTTTGAGTCAAATTTTGTAGAGAATTATCAATATAAACCTTTACTTTGGTGGAGATATATAGATGACATTTTTCTATATACCAACATGACGAACACTGTTTAAATAATTTTTTAACACACATTAATACACAAGAACCAACTATTAGGTTTACTTTAGAAAAAGAAAACAACTCACAACTACCTTTTCTTGACATTTTAATAAAAAAGATTTAAATAATTTCAAAACAAAAATTTACAGAAAACCTACACACACAAATAGATACTTAAACTTTAACTCAAATCACCCCATAATGGTTAAAAGGGAGTTGTAAAAAGTCTATTTGATAGAATTAAAGTCATTTGTTCTAATCAAAATATTAACAATGAAAAGATTATTTAAAAGATATTTTAATTCAAAATAATTATGTCGGTCCGTATGTAATTTTAACAAAAAATTACATACGGACATGAAATTTAACAAAAAATTATAAATAATTGTTTCCATGAATTTGAAAATCCAAATATAAGACAAAATCAAAATAGACCTGTTACAAATTTATTTTTACCATATATTCCCGGACTATCAAATAAAATTCAACGAATAGGAAATAAATTTAATATTCGCACAATTTTTAAAACAAAAAACACCATTAGATCTCAATTAACAAAAACAAAACCATACAACTTAAATGAAAATACAAAAAATGTCATTTAAAAAATACCTTGCGAATGCAATAAGTTTTATATAGGTGAAACTTGTAGACCATTAGCTAAACGCATAAAAGAACATAGATCATACATTAAAAACACAGAATTTCATAAATCAAAAATCTGCCAACACGCATTTGATAACAATCACAGAATAAACTGGGATGCTTCTAGTATTTTAGCAAAGGAAACTTGTTCTAAAAAACGCAAAATCAAAGAAAGTGCGTATATATTATTAAATAAAGATAATTGTATAGCATCAATTTCAGTTAATTTAAATAACACTTGGTTGCCTTTGCTCGATATTGAAGTATCTTCAGGAAAGCTAAAAATCAATTAACTCATTACCTTTTTGTTTTACAAATAATAAATACACCAGTTACTTATGTCACTCATGACACATATGTCAAACTATTTTCAGTTTGAGATTCTAAAAGCAAAAAATTTAATCATTTCCAATTTAAATATTAGTTAGTTTTTTATTTTTATGTATTAAGTTCATTTTTAACTTGACAACGGTGGCAGACTTGCCACCGAAACGTCGTTTTTAATTCAAATTTTTGGGTTTTTGGGGGTTTAATTTTATTTTGTTTCAGACGACCGGCAAGTTCATAGGGGTCAATAGGGCTGAACAGGGTCAGCTCGTATACCCCGGGACCAGGACCGAAGCGGTCCCATTCTTTGCAGGCGTGTACCTAATAAAAAGACCATCCAATAAATGAATCCGCCTAACCAATATAGAGCATATCTTCAATACCATTTAAATATATGTTTATTTTTAATAAAAATGTATGTTTAATAAAATTGTAATTTATTATAACTTTTTGTGGCCCATTTGGGGCAAAACTCGGACAAGTTCAAATTTTTTAAATTTTCTTTGTTATTGTTTTTAGAAAGACGACAAATAAAGCAAATAGTAGCATCTATAAGAACTTTAAATACAAAAAAAAACGTATAATAATAATTATACTTCAGATTCTATACAGTTTTCTTCCAATTTTCAAGAATTTTGGACTTGTCCGTTTTTTGCCTCAAGATCTTCTATTACTGAAGCAAATGCACAAATATTTGAAACCAAAAAAACTTACGAATAATAATTCAAAGCCACACTTTTTTAATTCCCCAATTATCATTTTAAAAAATAGTTAAAAGTATAGTGTAGCCATAGTTTGGTAATGAATGTGTTGGGATATTTGAAACTGCTGCTTAATTCAACTGCAAAAGGGATTCTCTTTGGTTAAATGGTTATTACTTTTGAATAAAATGCAGTGACAAAATGCGGTTTTTACTGTTTTGTAGAAAAACTTTTTTCAGGAAGATGGCTATTCCAATTTAAGTAAAGGGTTTATTGTTTTTATTTTACAGGGTGTGAAAGAAAAGTCCTGTTTTTTACAAAAACTTTGTTAAGAGCACATCCTAAAAAACAAAATATTTTTTGTTTTTCTTTTTATTTCATAGTTTCTTATAGTAGACCATTAGAAAAACGATTTTCTTAGATTTTTAATATTTGCCTTTTATCTTTTTAGTATTAGCCTTTCTGTATTTAACAGTTAGACCTGTCAATTTTTTAGATAATTTTAAATGTTCGTTTCCGTTACCGTTTAAAACTTTTATTTTAAAAAAATATATATTGCCACGTCGGACATGAAATTTTAATTATTTTTTTGCTAAATAATTACTTTAAAGTTTTCGTGAGCGCTCCATAATCTGTTTTTATATATTTAAGAGTTTTTTTCCAATTTTCAAATAATATGGACATTTATCTTAAATCGTTTTTTTCCAAAAAAGGTATCAATGCCTATAGGTATAATTTTTTCTTAATGCTCTTTTTACTTATCAGAGGATCATCGCATCGTTGTAATGATTGGAAATTCGGGTTATTTAAGGGCATTTATTAATTACCTTACGTAACAACACACGTTATTTTTTTTAATTTAGTACTTAAAAAAAAACATACAAGGTGTTTCAAAATCACTGTCTTAACTTTTGACATACAGGGATGTAAACTTAGAAAAATATTATCTTTTTTATAATATATATCTGTCTGTAATTTATATCTGTGACACCACTATTCATCTAAATATTTTAATAAAATGTAGTACACAGCTAGTAGACATTAGGAGAAATGTTTTATTCATTTGTTCCAGTGGCGTTTGAAAGGTTTTCACCTAATAAAATTTAAGGAATTTCTTCGCGTAACAAAAATAACATCACTTTCTCCAATATGCATATTTTTAATAAAGTTTTTTTATTTCTTAGAAACCAAACAAGGTACTGGTAGCTGTTATCCAAACGGCATTAAATTGACGCTTAAATGACTTACAACTTTTACCCAACGTTCTTTTATAGTTTTCAATATCTCAATATATACCACACCGATTTTGTACACACTGTATAGCTAAGGTCTCGGTCACGATAACAGACCGGAAAGTTTCAAATCTCTTTATTTTGCCGGTAATGACTACGATTTTTGTGGTAAACAGCGTCTTTAAACAAGTTTTTATACCCTTAAAACGCTCCGCGGATAATATTTGTTCGTTTCGAGAGACCAGCGGTAAGGCTTTTCGCTTAGGAATAATGCAGGTGGCTGATTTAAAAAAACAAGTTCTTTTGTTCTTGCATAAAAATCAAAGACAGCGCTCTCACATTTTCCGCTCTACGCTGGCCGCTTACGCTTAGTTTCGGGCCCTAGGCCTAAGACCAATGAAACTTAAGAATTAAAGCTATTTTTAATATACTAGCTAGTAGATGAAGGTATCTATTATCCTCCTAAATTAGGTCAACAAGTCGAGAATAAGTAGTAGTAGTTATTATAATTATTTTTATATCAAGAGGGCTATGTGCGTAATTTTGCTCCCAGTGTGTGCAAACTTTTTTTACTGTATGTGGAAAATGTAACTTTTATCAGCTTCGATATTTTCTTATATTACTTTAAAAATTAATAGGTGAAGAGAAAATACGATTAAAAAACTAACCAAAACATTATTAAATCTTTAGAAAGAAAGTAGTCAAATTAAGTATAAGGCATAAAGACTCCTTTAAAAAAATTGAAAAAATGTTTGGTAATTTTTTAGAACGTGTCCGCAGCTCCGATTTTGTCCAAATTTGGCATACGGGCGCTTATCACGAATCTAAAAAATCTTAGCCGAAAACGTTTCATTTCCGAGATATTCATCATCAAATTTGGCATTTAAACTAACCTTATTTTCACCATATTCCCCCTTCTTTTTGCAAACAATTCTTAATTTAAAGCTCAAGTGGCCCAAACATCAGCGCCCCAAAAAACCCCTGTATATCAAATTTGGTCAAAATCAAATTTGTGGTCAGTTACTAAACAATTACCAAAAGTTTTAATATTAATTATTTTTAAAAGTGTTTTTTTTGCGATAATTTTATAAGGGCGAAAAGTTGCATTTAT
This sequence comes from Listronotus bonariensis, assembly GCA_014170235.1. Taxonomy (NCBI): domain Eukaryota; kingdom Metazoa; phylum Arthropoda; class Insecta; order Coleoptera; family Curculionidae; genus Listronotus; species Listronotus bonariensis. The sequence goes on from JACEGR010004150.1 coordinate 33,205, forward strand.
ACGACGTTAGGAAATAACGTCTATTATATAAGTTTCGTAATCGTATTTAGGTATCTTTTTTAACCTACTTTTTTTTAACAAAACAATAAAAATGGCGGGTAATATGACCCCTTTATCCGCTATTTTCCTAAAAACTAGTTAAGATTGATATGAGTATAGCGGACGAGATGTTTACTTGGAAATTTCAAAAGTATTTTTATAAATAATACAGGGTGGTTTATTAAAATGGCATACTTAACACTTTCGGCTAAACTAAAACATTAGAACACACACAAGTAATTGACGGGCTGTTTAGTAGTTTCGTGAAAATAAATTTAGCTGGAAATTTTTATATAATCCAGCCTATTTGTAACTTTAGTTTTTTGGTCTCGTTTTTACAATTACGAAGATTTGTAAAAAATAAAAGGGTTTTTCTCCAAGATTGTGGTTTTAGCAAATCCTAAGCATGAACGTACCAGGACTAACCAGAACTAACCAAAAAAAAAGTTGCCAAAAATTTTGAAGAGTAAAAAAAGTCCGCCTTTAAAGAAACTTAATTCTCTATTTTTAGGAACTTCCACTATAATCCCTTTTTACCTAAAATTGAGGAGAAAAAAAAGTCCACGCTTAAAAAAACAGATTTTACTGATTTTTCTACCTCCACATGTTCTTTTTTGTCTTCTTCTATGCTAAGGGAAGGCCCCCATAGCCGTCAACAATAAAAACATACCTGGTAAAAGACTTTTCCCTACATATTTCCCTTCTTCGCCATGCTAAGGGGGGCGGTTAAACCCCAAAACCCCTTCCTTATATACGCCCATGATCTTATTTTCTTTCCATGTCTTGATACTTGCCTTTTAAAAAATATTAAAAGCATTTCTATAAAAAATATTTTTAACAAACGGTTTTTTATTATCTACATAGCTACGTAAAAGCAAAATTATACCACTGCGACAAAGCATAGTGGCCCAATCGCGTTTTAGCATGATTTGTATGCTACATAATGCACTTTTCCCATGAATAACTGCAAAACGTTTTAAAGTACTTTTTAAACTAAAGTAGTTTACATCAATAATATTTTCAAAGAATCTTTAAGACTTTTAATAAAAAGCAAATATCGCCCTAAATTCGTTTTACAGCTTTTCAAAATGCTGCAATAATATTTTATCGACTAGAAATGGCAACGATGACTGTAAAATTTTGATAAGTCTAGTATATACATAGTCGAAGTAGGTTTTCAATTGAACGATGTAAATGCAAAGATGTTACCGGAATCTAAATGGAAATCTTAGACTTTTCCATCTTTAGAGGGCGTTATTGGCAAAAGCAAGGTGTCAAATGGACTCTTAGGGGAATCACAAATCGTGCAAAAGAGCGATGCATTTTACCGAATAAATAGAAGATTTAGATTCTTTGGGGGTAGGCAAAAAGCAATATATTTAAAGATTGGAAGTCTTTTAAGGTGAAAATTAGAAATGAAGTCATCAGATTCTGGCTGCCACTCAAAACGGAATGGAAATTTTATCTGAATAAACCAACAGTTTAGAAAAATCCCAGAATAGACTTTTTTTATTTGAAAGGATTTGTGGTTGTAAGTAAAATTAGTTTTTTTTGCCGACATTTCAATTTAATAAATGGGTATTTATTTATTTAAACTATTTAATTTAATTGCTTTAGTATATGTCTCTGGTTTTCTTACTAAAAATAATTAATACACTACCTACAAAGGTAATTTTTAGATTCGTGATAAGCGCCTTAAAAAACCCCGTAGACCAATTTTTTCAATAAGCTCAATAAAAAAAAATGCTTTATTGTAAAGGACCATTCTTCTTTTATTAATTGAGTTGTCAAGACAATAAAAAACATTGAAAGAAAACTTGAACCGACATTAAAAAAATAATCAAACTCACTAAAAAGTTAAGAATAATTAAAGAAAAGAGGGTAATAAAGTATAAAAATATTTTGCTAATTTAGTTATTGTTATTGTTAATTACATTACCCGGCCTTTTTTTATTTTTTAAAATTATTTCTAACTTTTTAGTCAGTTTTATATTTTTTTAAGTCGGTTTAATTTTTTTGTTTCTTATTATTACTATTAATTTGGTAACCATACACTAAAAATATAACTAGTACCTCTTCTAGTTCGGTAAAAGGGTAAATTTTACCCCAAGGTTGTCGATTCTGAGTGCGCCCTGATACCTTTTTCTACCAACTTTAATCTTTATTGGCATATATCTATTTTGAGGTAGCTTTTCCGCAAGAACAACGTACGACAGAAAGAAAAAATAGGTCTTGTACCTTCCTATCTCGCGATCCTGACTTGAGAACCTCTTCCTTTTTGAAGTCGGCTAAAAAAGAAAATGCTAAAAAAGGCAAAGCTATAACTTTGGTGTAACCTTTATTATTTACTGTTAATAAAACATTAAACAGATTGATTAAAGGTTTAAAAAAATGGATTTAAATCGCTCTGTATTTCGTGCACATTTATGGATAAATAATATACCCTTACTCATTAAATTATTACAATTTACACACGTGTCTTTTTTAACTCAAAGGATTACGGCACGTGCTACCAAACCTCCCATTAGGAAAATAGAATCAAGCACTTACTACATAAATTTGATTTAAAAATTTGATTTAAATATTTCTTTTCGCAACTTCTTTAATAAAGCAAAATAAATAAGGTAAATAAGAACATAAAGCCAAGTTTATCGATTTTAATTACCTATGCGGTTTAATGTGATATTTACATGGGCGTTCAAGCTCTGCGACACGTGCAGTACACCACAATTAATAGCGAATTCTGTCATAGCCAAGAAGACACGTGGTGTACCTCAACGTGATTAATTTTCACACGGTAGCTCGTCCGATAAGTGAGTCTTAAGTAGGCACGTTAAGGGAAGACATTTAAAAAATGAGCATTTTTAATCATTAACCAGATGTTTTTACTAAAATACACGTATTAAGGGGCCCACCCTAGTGTTTAGTCTGTATCTGCCAGGAGAATAATAAGTTAGGAATGATAAGATTTATTACTTGTAACAGACATTGATTGCCAAAGTATTATACAGGGTGATAATAATTAAATACCTGCATTAAATTTAACAGACGATTCTTTAAGCAATTTTAAGCCAAAAGTGCATAGATTCGACAAAGCTAAAAAATATGAAATTTTGCTTTTACTGTTTAATTTGATGTACGATTATATGTAAGATATACTTTTTCTTAATTGATATCTTTTACCGTTGTCCAATAAAATCGCATTTCAAACTATACCTACTAGCCATTTTTTATGTAATAAAAACTCAATTAAATTAAAAACACCATTTAATTAAAATAAAAAAAATTGATCTGACTACAGAAAAGTTATTAAAATTTACTAAAAAGTTAAAAATTAAAAATAAATACATAAAAAAGAAGTCGGGTAATTACAGATGACATTAAAGTATTAAAAGCTTCTGATTATTAAGGTATTAACATTGATTAGGTGAGCACATATGTTATTACCCGACTCCTTTTTCAATTTATTTTTTTAAAGTTTTCACCAAAAAACACTACAAGTACCTCTTTTAGTTACAAGCGGTTGAATGCAGCCCCCTGTTATCGATTTATAAGCTTTTGACAGCAATAAAGATTTAATTAAAAAATAAAAAAAAGATTGAACTCACCATTACATGACCCCATATCAAAAGTTTATAATTTACTGGGCTGCAGCTTACCGCTTGTTGAATATCGTCGGTGCGCGTCTCAAATCTGATATGTGACATGCTTATCCTGTGGCACATATCAGGTTTGGAAATCGCACCAACGATATATTAGGTTTGTAAAAGCCTATAAATCGATACACACTGGGCTGCAAGTATCCGCTTGTCTTTTAGTTTGGTGAAAAGAGTAAATTTCTACTAAATGCGTCCCTGATCTCTCCTTTTTTAATCGTCTTTATTCTTTTAGCATATACCTATCCAGAAGTAGCTTTAATTTAAAAAAATTCCAAATATTAAATAAATAAACTTCTTAATTTTATTCTGGAGAAAAGCCAAATAATATTTTGTTTAGAAGTAGCTTTGCCGCACGAAGAACATACCACAGAGAGAAAAAAATAGGTTCAGTACCTTCTTATCTCGCGACCCTGGTGACCACCGCGAAAGTTTACTCAAAAAAAAATAAGAATCGGTCCACAAACGCCGAACATACATTAAAAAAATATACAGGCGAATTAAGAACCTCCTCGTTTTTAAACTCGGTTAAAAAGATAACACTACTAATAAAAACACAGTTTTTACAAATTTATTTTGTATTAACAATTTTATAAAATAAACGAAGGTTTTATTACATATGAAATGACTGGTATGTATACTTTAAAATGAGATTTTATGACGAATGATATCGATTCAAATAAGGTATACTATTTTTGTAAAAATAAAATAAAGAAATCAAATTATAAAAGCAAAATGTCAAATTTGATACCCATGAAAACCATTTGTATGAGGATATTTAGTAGAGTCCGTCCAAAACTGGTTCTCCGGACGAAACCAAAACCAAATGTTTGGTTGTGGCTTCAGTTTTGGCCTAAACCGAAACTTACGAGGTCAAGTGTAAAATACCTTAAAATACCATTTGGGTGCGTCTTTCCCATTATTTTGTACACTTTATAATCATTTAATCTTAATCATTTATTAAAAAACTTTTTTTTTTATATTTTTAAATTAAGAGAGCATTGCCGCGAGAAACGAAGTTCGAGCGCGCACGACTAACATTCAAAATCAGTCTCGGTTTCGAGAAAAGTTTCGTCCAATTTTGGCCGAAACCGAAAGTGCCGCCGAAACTTGAATTTTTGGCCAAAGTCGGCCGAAATCAAAATTGAAATTTTGGTCGGACACTATTATTTAGTTGGCCAAATATCATTGCTTTTAGAAGCAACCGTTTAAAAGTATTTTTAGGTTTTAGCTTTAAATGTTGAAGGAACTCATTAACGAAGCTCGCTATAACTTTTTTTTCATAAGAGGTACCCAGCAAACACTATTTGCTGGCAATGTACATTTTTCATATTGGCATTGATGGTAAAGCATTGGCAATTGGTGGCAATATTATGCCAACATCTTATACGCATTAAAAAGTCAACACTAAATAAACACTTAATTGCCATAAACAACATTATTTTATGCTTTTTTACATAATTTAAAGGAAATGGCCTTTTCATAACATTTTATTGTTACAAATTATGCAAATAAAAATTAAGTCGAACAAAATGTTATATATATTTAATAGTTTTTTTGACATACCGATAGATGGCGTAATGAACAATAAACTACTACGTTTCTGCAATATCTTCGCTTTTTATCGCCTAAACCATACCCATTAGACAAAAATAATTCGAGAGCGGTCTGCAGTAGGTGAACTCACTTAGCTTTGAAAGAAATATCTTTGGCTAGTGTAAAAATCTGCATCTCCAAGTTGGACAGTGTTCCGAGAGATGCTACTTTGCATTGCAAGGAAATTGCATGCAGTAACGAGTTTTTTCCTATTTTAATTTTTAAATAAAATATTGCATCATTTTAGCTTTTAAAAAAAGTATATGCGACAATTTTCGTCAATAAGACGTCAGCTTGCTGCCTGAGAGTATCTGCATTTGCCCACTTTCGTGTCTTTTGTTATCTTTTTGCCAATAACTTATTAATGATGGATGCCATCATCTTAAACGCATTTTTTGTCAATAACTTATTAATGACGGATGCCATCACTTTATCTGCAACACGTGGCCTAATAACGGCCAATTGCCCACTTTCGCTTCTTTTTGATACCTTTTTGCCAATACCTTGCCATTAAAGAGTGTTGGCAATGCCAGTAAATTAAATGTACAAAGCCGGCAAAAAATGTTATATGAGTACTTATTTTTGCTTATTCTATTAGCACCACCATTAACGACCCCACCTTTGCAGACACCCTGTATACTTCCAGTTTTATTAAAAAAATAAAAAAATCAATAAGAAAATATTACTTGTTGGACTTTAAGTTCAAAAAATAACCCCTATAATATCCAACATTTTTGAAATATTCGAAATAATTTTATTTTTAATATTAGTGATATTGTTAAAATGAAAACAAATTTTTCCGTTTATGTAATTCTCTTTCTCTTTGTACTCTAAGAAAATAGAGAAAGTAGAACTGCAGGTTAATTAATTTTATATACTTATGTGGCAAAATGAAATATTTGCATACGCTTTCGAGCACATACAATTCGCCACAATTAATAGAGAATTTTGTCTCTGACAAAGAATCACGTGGTAAACCTCAACTTAATTAATTTTATACGGTAGTTCCATCCCTAAGTAACCTTTAAATCGGCGCTTAAAAACACTATTTTTAAGACATTGTTTTTTGTTATTTTCTAAAAGTATTGACTAAAATAAAGAAGGTATTAGGGACTTAATTGCTTTTATTGTTTATTTTATCTACCATCCAGACAGCATCAGTAATATTACAGAAGGGCGTCTATATGTTGCCCCACTTTGATATACAGTGTGTCTATGTAAGTTGGCGTCATATGGAAAACTTTTTTAATATTGATTTTACGAAAAAGATATATATTTTTCAAAAAAGGTTCTGTATGGTCCAAAACCTAAAATGCAATCATCAGGGGATTTTACATAACTCTCATATTTGGATGGCTATACCTCCAAAATTCTAAGAGATAGGCATATAAAATATGGTATTTTCTTAAAGCTCCTTAAAGTATCTATTTATTAGTGATGCAATATACAGGGTGTTCTATTTTAAAATGCCAGTTTACTATCAAATTCCCGAGGATGGCCATATTTCCGAAACTAATTAAAATTGTATAATATAACATGAGGACCTTCTTTGATAATTTTTAATGGATCGTTTGATTAGTGATATAATATACAGGGTGTTCCATTAAAAAAAAAGGAATATTTTTTGCAATAAATCCAAAAACCAAAGGTTTAATTGTTTTTTTGGCAGTACGTTAATCACCGGAGAAAATGCTACCACTTTGCTAATTTACCCGACTTCGTATCTCCAATAATAAAGAAGTTAGCAATAGTACCGACCTAAAAATGATCACCCTGTATATGTATTTTTTTCTACATGACAATACTTATATATATGACAAAAAAATATATCTATCTAATTTTAAAAATAAAGCCATGGAAATTTGTTAAAATTCATTATTTTTAAAAGTTATTACAATATTTTGGTAGACTCTGTATTATTTAAATATACATATTTTATTAATTTGCCTTAGCATTAATAAAAAAATAGCGGTCGCATTCTATTCGGATCTGAGACTATGTTTTTATAAAAAATAAATTTAGTTTTTTATTCTAATATACACCAGATGTTTTTAGTATGCAAATAGCAGAAAGTGGCACACATCTTATCTTTTGCATAAGAATTCTAAAAATGAAGAACGAATAATAATCAATGCATTTTATATGCAGTCCGTGAGCTGATTTTCCTTACTTTTGTGATAATGCCAACATTTAGCTGCACTTCCGAAAAGTAGGATACTTGAAGCGAAGAATATCGCATTCGCTAATATCACTGTATATTTTTATTTTTCCCATTTTCGAATAGTTATAGGTTTCGACTGAATTTCTAAATTTATTGTTTGTAGTTTACTCGAACAGCTTTACTTTATAAAAATTTCGTATTAAAAGAAAATAAAAAGAAGAACTATAGACAGAAGGACCGAAAAATATCAAAATTTTTCAAAAACCAAGTGTCATAGAAAAAAGTTTTAAATAAAAAAGTGGTACATCTCGCTGTAATCTTGGACTTAACTTTGTATGGTTATGAATATTTCAAGATTAAATTGGCGTTTTCGAAAAGTTAGCTTCAATTTTTTATTGCAGAAATAGAATGCTGAGAAATTCTTCATGTAACGGTAGGTACTAAGTTTAAAGTCAAATTTCTTTTTACTTGTTTGATAAAAGAATCATTATACAAAAAAGTTATAATCTGGTAATTTGTAGATATTAAAAATTTCTATTTACATTTATGGCCTAATAAATTTTAAGTAATTTCTTTTACAGAGGACCTATTATTTAGTTAACTTTTTAAAAATAGCACTTTACTGGCCCTTTATAGCACAACCATTACAAATTACGATTTTTTTACAGGGTTTTGATTGGGATTTGAACAGATTTAATGCCTTGCATCAGTTAATTTTAATTTATACTTGTTCATTATTTGCATGTTTGGCTTATTATAAAAGGTGACCTATAAAGGTGAAACCGTTATTTATTTTTGTTCTTTATACAGTATGTCCACGGATGGACTTTACAATAGGACTAATGTACCAAAAATTTAAACATTTAAGAAATTAGGGTATAGCAACATACACTTCCTTAAAAATTTAAATTTTTGTTCCAATTGTTCCATTGTAAAGTACATTAGTGGACATACTGTATTAAAAATTTAAAATATTTTTGCATTTTTAAATATAATAATTTGAAATAAATGTTCAGTCTTTAAACATTATATTTTTTTACCATATATTTATTTTACGGCTCCTTTAATTAATTTACGTTGTGCTAGCTCGATATGTTCAAATTAATTTTTAGTGTGTTGAACTTGGTTTCTCCGGTAACCCAGTAAACAGAATATCTGATTTTAAAGCCGGTTCAATTACCAGCTAGAAAGACATTTTTAGAAAGTAGTTTTCAAGAATAACGTCCGTGGTGACACTAACTCCTTGTCTAAAAAGTGCTGTAATATACAAAAACTGCATGTTTTAGTAGTTACACAATATTGACGAAGTAGCAAAAAGAACCTTTAATATTCCAACACCCATGGTACTCTTGTATTAAGGCACATAGAAAATTAAAAATAACAGGGAGAGATTAGACAAGGAATGCCTGCATGTACACTATACAGTTCGTGAGGCATCGAGTTCGATTTGTTGTTGCTTTAGACCGTCTCCTTTCCACGCAATGGCAAACATTGCGCATTGTAGGTTTTAAAGTAGCACGGCGCGGCGTGCATATCCGATACACTAAGAACAAAAATTAATGCTATTTTTAACATTAATTTATTTTCATATCTGAAGTGATTCTTAAAAAGATCGCATTGCCACTCTGTAAAAATTGCTAAAGTAGCTACAAATTAAAAATACAACTTTCAAAAGTTAAAATATTACTAAATAGTACTTGGGAGAAATAAAAATAATATTTTACGGTTTATGTTTGACCTTGTATAATCGATAATGAAAATTGTGAAATGAAATTGAAAATTGAAAAATGGCACGATTTGTACATTACTTGAAAACCTAGTAGGCACATCGTGAATAAGTCAACTAAAAACGTAGCGATATAGTGAAACATGGACTTAAAATACTTTAGTGAACTATCTTTGGACGGAAAGGAAAGGAAAAATCGTTACTTTTTATAGTTATTTTAATACAAAATAAGTCTTGTTAAGAAGTGTTTTAAATTTTTTTAATCTCTAAAAACTGCTTAGTATTTGCAACTTTTATGTTTTTTCCCTTGGAACCAATAAGTTTTTACTGAGTTTGTCAGAAATAAAATACGAACTGACATAAAAGGTTTAAAATTAAAACTGTCTTGAATACCATATAGATCATATATGGGCAACTGCCGGCCCGCTGTATGCTTTGATCCGGCACGCGACGAGACATTGAAAAAAATCTAATTAAAAAAAAACATAATAAATGAAAGTACACTACTAACTTAAACTGACGGAGCGAGCAAGCCAAGTGGCGGCGATCATCAACTAATGACGCACAACAAAATATTATTTTTTCTCAACTACATTTGACGATTCTAGATCATTTGTTCATTTAGCTTATAAGGAGAATTGCTCAAACTTTAGTTCAGATTTATCTGAGCTACCAAATTGATAACTTCGACGAGCGAAATCCTAACGAACTGCTCTAGTACTGTCAATTTGCTTTGTGACTATCGCAAAAAATTATAAACATTACAACACCACTTAAAAATGAAATACTTTTAAACGCGGCCCGCGAACGATTTGCATACTAATATACCTGCAATAGATAATATTTTAGTTTCTTCTGGTGTTCTTGGAGCTTCCTTGAAAATCCACGTTGTTTATGGACTATCCACAAATGGGGTTTACAAGAGGACAAATCGATAAAAAAATCCGACAAAAAGGCATTTTTCATTAAAAAATGCTCCTAAAAAATGAATGATAATTCAGGAAGAAAAAATGTTTATTTTGTATATAGGGTTCACAAAAACTTAAAACACATGATTTTTCTCCAAAGGTAAACCACATTTATTTTTTATTTCTATGCATAATATCATTTGGAAAATTAATTTACATTAGCATTTAAATAGGTTTTTAATGATACAGGGTTATCAAAAAGTTTCATAAAATTGATTTTGCAGTTACTAATAATTAATTATTTAATTTTTTTAATAAAAACACCTAAAAACCTCTCACAATTTGCTACTTAAACACCTGCTTTCTCTAAATTCCTACAAGCACAATATTTCAGCTGTAAATAAATGTGATTAAGGTGGTTTCGCCAAATTATGAAGTTCAATAATATTTTGTGTTATTATTTTTATCGTTTACAAAATTTATTCTAAATATATTTTTCCTACGGCATTTTGCTAAGAAATAAAAAAGTAAGGTAGTTTACTGTTAAAGATAAATCATGTTTCTTAAATTTTTGCGAACCTTGTATATAAAATCAACATTTTCTTTTGGTAAATAATATTTTTTACTAGCAAAATTTTTATGTAAAATGACTTTCTCGAAAAATAAAATTTTTGGTCTATTTGTTCTCTTGTAAACCCCATTCGTAGATAGTTTGTAATATCAATAATAAAATTTATGGAATTAACGTCAAATAGTTGTTGTAATTTTATGTTTTTTCCAGTGTTTATTATTTTTATAGGATTTGTATGTAATGTCGCAATCTTGCATACACGCCACTGTATAACCAAAAACGTAACAAGAAAATATTATTATATTATACACACAACAAGTGGTAATTAAACCATTAAAAGAACACATTAAATATAAATAACCCAACATTTAATTGTAGAAGCTTTTAACCAAAAAAGAGTTAATTAAGCATTTTATGGGAATCCTTAAAATTAAGAAATTATCTGTACAGCCCAAATGTGTTTATGCCTAAAAGATGAATAGACTATTTAAAAGCATGTTGAAATTACAGGAAACTACCACAATGGATGTGACCATCTGTTGAAAAGAGCTGTCATTTTGATCTATTAGACAAACGGAACTAAAATTATCAACTAATAAATCTACATCACCACACTATGGCTACAAGGGCGAAAAATTATATTTGTAAGCAACAGTAAACATACGAAATGTATATTTAAAAACATTAGGGATAATTTTATATAATTGGTCAAATATTTTATGTCAGCGGTGAGGCGTTTAATTGAAAACATGGATACTTCAATTTTTACAACGTATTTGAGAGTTCTTGTTTAGAGTTGCATAAGCATAGGCAACGATTGAGTTAGCATAATATACAGGGTTGAACCTTTTTAATGTTTTTTTATATTGGGTATTTACTTAATAATACTAGAGATGATAAAGAAACATGTAGCGGTGAATTATGTATATTCGATTTTTTTAGTAATTTTTACTTTGAGCACTTGATATTAAAAAAATACCTAGTGTAAAACTATGGTTACTGACTTTTTAAAATAATGTAATAATTTTTTGTACAAGTATTTTTTTTTATTTATGGCGTCCAAAGTATAATAGATATAGTGTCAAATGTAACATAATATATATTTTTTTTAATTTAACCGAGTTCAAAAAAATTGTTAAAGTCACTAAAAAGTTAAAAATAATAATAAAAAAATCGGATAATAGCATATTGCATAAAAGTATAAAATCTTTTGTTTATTTAGTTATTAACATTGAGTAATTGAGCACATATGGTATAACCCGACTTTTGTGACTTTTACAAAAAATTTTAAGGTCGTTTAATTTTTTTATTAAATGATTATTTTAAGCTTTTTAGTTCCCTATTATTACAATTAAATCGGTAAATATTCACTAAAAACACTAGTACCTTTTTTAGCGGTTAGCTGCAGCTTCCATCGATTTATAAGCTTTTGATAGCAATGGAGGTTTAACTAAGAAATTTAAAAAATATTGAACTAACCAAAACTAACCATGACCCCCACCTATACTCTGTCTTTAGTTCCTTATATTGTCTATTAAAAGCTTAAACATTGATAAACAGGGGGCTGCAATAAATCGATACACACGGGGCTGCAGCTAACCGCTTGTAGATTGGTAGAGTACAATATATCTGTCAAAAGCTTATAAATCAATACACGCGGGGCTGCAACAAATCGATACATACGGGGCGCAGATATCCGCTTGTCTTTTAGTTCAGTGAAAAGGGTTAATTTTACCCCAATGTTGTTGATTCTGAATGCACCCTTGATCTTTCCTACGTATGGCAGAGAGAAAAAGATAGGTCTGGTACCTTTCTCTCTTGCGATCTTGACTTAATTCTTTTTGGGACCACTGCGGACGTGCACTTTAATTAACAGAATTTTTAAAATCGGTCCACAAACACCAGAGTAATCGCGTAGCATACACACAAAAAAACCATACAGCGGCGAATTGAGAAGCTTTTCGTAAATTTTACCCCAAGGTTGTCGATTCTGAATGCTCCTCTGATTTCTTCTTTTTTTTGCTTTATTATCTGGACATATCCTTATTTATATGAGCATATGCCTATCTAGAGTCAGCTGTGCCGCAAAAAACTGGAGTTTGCCTTGCCGAAAAAATAAGTACCTTTTCCTCTGGCGATCCTGACTTTGTTTTTTATGGGACCACCGCGAAAGTGCACTCTTTCAAATAAAAAGGATTTTTTGAAATCGGCCCACAAACGCCAGAGTAATCGCGTAACATACAAAAGAAAAAAAAAAAAACATACGCGGCGAATCGAGTACTCTGTAACACAATAGAAAAGAAATTTCCTGAAATGTCCATATGATTTACATTGCATAGAAAGGAAATTTCTTTTCTATTGCGTTACAGAGTACGGAGGTAACCTATTTTAAATTTTATGTTAAAAATGACGTTTGCAAGCCATTACATACCCATCAATTTTTTTTAAACAAAAGTCTTTAATATGAGTTGTGGTTGGGTTCCTTGTAAAGAAAGAACTTCTTTAGTAGACTGTATTGATATTTTTACAATTAATCAATACAATAATAAATATAAAAATAATCATTAAAAATCATCACGACAAAAACCTTAAAAGTCATTTTTTTAAATGAAAACTCCTACTTTTTATTGCCTTATCCTATTAGGCATTAAAAATAAGGGTAAGTTTGTATAAGGATGAACTCTTTTTGAAGTCGGTTAAAAATGTATGAGAAATGGTCCGTAAGCCAACGACAGATTTTCGTGACCAATGTTCTCTCAGCCCATAACTTGTAAAATACTTTAACAGGGATGTACATAAATTATTGTGAGAGTCAGCTGCGGCGACGATAGTGGAATTATACAGGGTGCTTTAAAGACAATTTTTATATTAAATTTGTGTTTTTTAAAATTCAAACCCTGTATATTAGTTGAGTTGTCAATTGTAGGAATAAAAATGCCGTTAATTTTATTAGCCATACTTAGACCACAAATGTAAAATTTTAAAGATATTTAGGATTTTTGAAAAATTCTTACTAAAAATAAATTTTTATGTATCCCATCTTTACTTACGCTTGGCTTTGTATATTCTGTTAGATTGGTGAAATATTAACTGTACCGTCACCTAAATATCATTTTTTATTAGAAATTATACAAGGTGTCCTAAAATTAATAAATTATAAAATATTAGTTTCACACCCTTTATAATTTCTAGTAAACATATAAATTTAGGTTATTGTATACCTAATATAATAGCAATTGAACCTGATATATAAAGTCAAGCGTAAGTAGGGTAGTGTATTTTAAGATTTTGCTTTTATCAAGAATTTTTTAAAAATCCTAAATATCTTAAAAACCTTACATTTTTAATATAGGTAGGTATCGCTGATAAAAATAACTTTATTTTTATTGCTACAAACAAAAAATATGGCTAATATATAAGGTGTTGCATTTAAATTAACATAATTTTATATGAATCTGTTTCTGGAGCACCCTGTACAATTTTACCACCAGAGACGCAGCTAACGCTCACGACGATTTATGTACAACGCTTTTAAAGCATTTTACGGGTTATGGACTAAGAGGAAATAACTGCCAAAATTTTGCATCTGGCCCACGGTCGCCTAATACATCGCCTAATACATTTTAACAATGACAATTGACGATTTGTGACAAAGACCATTGTGGTTGTGATGGCCACGTGCGGCGTTAAGGACGAAAACTTTCATATTATCTTAATATTACTATTTATTAGTAATTTATCCAAAATAGGGTAAACTTTGTAATTTAATTGCTTTACCCTTAAAATAAAGTTCTTGAAAGAAAAAAAAAAGAAATTTTTTAAAACAAATCTTTAATTTAAAACATTTTCCTTGAAGGAAGGAGAAAAGCAATAGTTTTGCACCAAAGACTTAAATTATATTTTTATTAAATAATGTTATATCTACTATATATTCCTCAAACTAACTAAAAAAAAAAATTGACAAAAATATTTTTGTTTACTTAACGTGTTTAACTTTAAATTTTGACATAAAATTTAGTTCTTTACAACATTTACCTATACAATTTTTTCCCATTTTTAAAAATAAATGTTTTTTACTCTTGGTCATTTTTCATATTTTTAGTTATAACTCGCCCTGTATATTACCAATAGAAATAAAATTTTGCATTTATTAGTTTTGGATCATGCGACCAGTTTTCCCGAAAGGACGATTAAAAATTCCAAAATTTTTAGTGAACTTGTCCACTTGTAACACCTATCCTGGGACACACTGTATAAGCCATATTTGGTGTTATCTTTATAATAAAAAGTTATTATAATACTATTGTTATTTATTTAAAAAAGAAGAAATCAAATTGTCAAACAAAAGAAATAAGTAAATAAAATGTAAAGTATAATTATTAATTAATAAATCTAAAGTGAAAAATAATCTTTTAAAATTAATAGAATATCATTAAATATTTCGATTTCTAGGTACTTTACTGGTGTAGTACTAATTTGGTACGCCACTGATAGCTTTATTTTAAAAGATAATAGTCTAAATGATATTTTTGGGGTAAGTTGTTTTTTTTTGTTAATGGTTTGCAAGATATATTGTAAAAAGTGCCGTATGGATACTCCCCTTCGACTTTTTTTGTTGTAGAGTCTTACCAAAAAAACAAAAATATTTTTTTATTATTACTATTATGCGCAATAAGGAAATATTACCAATTAATATAACTAAAGTGAGAACTTGAAAAAGTATAACATTAAAATATTCTATTTTTAAGTACTTACCTACTATAATACTGGTGTAGTGCTACTTTTGTACGCCACTGGTAGCTTTAATTTAAAAGAAAATAGTATAATGTTATACACCATTCGATAGGAAAAACTTTGGCCTTAGTTTTTTATGTCTTATATTTTTTTGTTTGGTAGACGGTTTGGAAGGTATATCGTAAAAAATGCCTTGTGGATGCTCCTCTCAAACTTTTTTATATTGGAGATTCTTCCGTAATAAACAAAAAAAAAAATTGTCACTATTATGCAGAATTTTGTGCTCTATCTAACGGCACCAAAATCAGTTTTTTATCATTTACCGTTTAGAAGATATTAGAAAAAAACTTTATCAATCCCTTAACCAACTTTGAGGGGGGTAGGAGGTCCTGGCAGGACTTTTTGAGGTGGGTCTGTTCAAAAATCTAATAATGTTTACATGCTTTTTACATACTTTATTCACTCTACAAAGCATTTGCTTCTACTCCAAAACCGAAGTATCGGACCCTTAAGTCACTAAGCTATAAGATTTAATGAAAAACTCTACCAAATATTACTTGTTTTTTTATTAAATCGTAAGAGTAGCATAATAACTTCTAAAACTTAATTGTTGCTTCCTATTAATCTTATTTAGATGTATTGGAGTCCGGTAAATTTAGTAATATATCACCAGGAAGGGCAATATCACTGATTTATTTAAACAAACCACAAGTTAAGATAAAAGTACCGCCCATAAGCTGTTTATATAGCTATATCTTGACTAAGACATATGGCTTTACTTACTTACAATTTATTTGGAAACGCTGACACCCCAAAATAATGATTTCCGCCCCGGAGTTTGTGGCACTACTAGCTGATATATTTTATTTTTTTCTATTTCTATCAAAGAGCAAAACAGAATAAACAAAATTTACAAGCAATACATTTTTGTCATTTTCAGATTAGAATTTTAAAAGGAACATCTTTATATGTACGTAAAATTATTCACAGGACTTCAACCTTATGCACTTATATTTATTTAATTCTTTTTCAGTATAATATAAAACTGTTGCTTTTTTACCCCAGTAAAAAAATAATACAAGAAAATTTAAATATAATTAATTCTAAGTCACAATCATTTTAAAATCACAGTTTGGACAAAAATAAAATAGGTATGTATTATTTTTTAATACTTAATTAGGATATTGAAAACATTGTTAAATCGATAAAAAAATGGGTTATTTTTACACATAAAATATTTTTAACCTTAATTACCATAATTTACTAAAACAATTGAAACACAACTGTAAAAAGTTGATTTAAAAAAATGCAGTATCATAGAAAAGTAAAAATAATTGTTTTATCTTATATAAAAAGTTGTGCTTTACGTTCAAGATATCATTTAATTAGTTTTTGTCTATTTTTTGTGCATAAAAATCAATATTTTGTTTATAAGTTTCTATACAAAATGTGCTAGTTTACCATAGAAAAAGCTATTATACTAATTTATGTTTGGCCAAAAGATAGAGAATGTCTGCTTGTCATGCGACGTTAAACTAAAAAGTTTTTTTCTTTTCCTACTTTCCTGTAGACGTTAAAACTGGTTAGTTTTTATTGGAAGTAACTAGAAGTAACCTAGGATTGACATATCACGGGGCGCAAAAAGTCTAGCCCATAAAACAACTTCGAACTTGGCCTAAAGCACACCACGGACATTGCCAGTAATATGCCGGGTAACATCGAAATTACTATATACCATTTTATTTTCCTCTTTGAAAACGAATACCATTTAAAATATAAGGATATTAGATTGTATTAGCAGATGCCAATTTTCGATAAAATAGCACCTGTGTGTTATTTATGTTTTAGCAGGAAGTGATATAAACTTTGTAGGTTTATTTTATATCAAAACTTTTGTATATTTATATGCTTTCTTTTTGGTTAAAAAAATGGCGTTTAAAAATGTCCAAACGACCGCAGGATAAACAGTTTTATAGATATTGTGCCGTCGTCAGGATCATAAGCAAGGTAAGAGGAGTCTGTTGACACGGGACTTAAATACTTGAAGATTTGGGGGAAGGAAAGACCTCCGCGGGCAGCAGGTTCCACAATCTAGAAACTCTAGGGATAAAAGAACGAACAAATTGGGAAGTTCGGGGCCTGTCCAGTTGGACCGTATAGGGATGCATACGCGCGGAACCACGAGTTTCTCTGTTGGGAACCGTAAGTGGAGGAACTATACTGGACAATTCTTCAGAGCAGAAGCCATGAAAGTACCTATAAAAAGCGATAAATCCCCACAGCCCGACGATGTGCAAGAGAGGGAAGCCTTTCTGTAACTGACGGATCATTAATGAGACGAATAGCTCTTCTTTGAATAGAATTAAGAATGCTTAGGGTTGTGGGGGACGCCATGCCCCAGATATGAGAACAATATTCCAAGGGAGGTCGGATTTAGGACACATATAAAGTGTATAAATTAGGAGGGGAAAAATACTTTTTGGCTCGAAAGAGAAATCCAAGCTTTTTTAAGCTGCCGTGACTATAGATACAATGTGTTTAAGCCAGTTAAGGTTACTTTCAAATGTGACGCCCACAAGATTAAAGGTGTCTTTGCTCTGTAAAACTTGGCCGCTCATAAGTAGAGGATGAGTATTTGATGACTCTTTTCGCGACAAGGAACATGATTGTATTTTGGATGCATTAAAATGGACGAGATTTTTAGCGCCCCAATCCAATATTAAATTAAGATCCTGCGAAAGAGATATCTGCATCGCTCGGCGTTTGTTTTCCAAGTCATATACAATGAATAATTTAAAGGTTTTATGTTTATGTCAGAAATTACTTTAACAATATAAATATTAAAAATATACAAGGTGTTCCATTTAAAGTAATACATATATCTATGGGTAATACGTAGATGCTATTATATCCAAAATTGAGATCTTGTGACAGAGTATGACATCCTAAAATTTGAAAAGTAAACGTTTTCACCGGACGAAAAAAATGTTTAATAGTAACTTTGTAGTCACTTCGTATATATTTTTTAAAAGAAAATACACATTAACTTTAAGAATTTACGGTTTTAAATGTACCATTTTTTTAAATGTAATTTCCACCCTTCGAAACTGGACGCGTTTAGTCTAGTTCTATTTTGCAGTTATGTATTGGATAAAAAAGAAGGAAATTGTCGTTTTTTGCAATTACCTAGCTTTAGTTATTTACTTCTATTACAAAATAGGAAACATTTTAAAACGCTCTGTTTTAGACTAAAAAACTATTAAAGGTTTCATGGTATCTTAGGGACAAATAAAACGAATAATATTAATTTAGTTTAGGGTGAAAAAAATGCACATTTCAATAGAAATAATAAGATTCTACAAGAAATTTAAAACAAAAATAAAAATTGACTATTTTTTTCTTTAAAAAACACTATCCAATTGTTTTTTGTGGTATAATAATTTCGGTATAATTTTTTTTAATAGTAAATATGCATAACAGAATATTTACACCTAATTACTATCAAAATGCATATTGTATATACGCTGTAAACACTAATCAAATTATTCTTGTTAACCAGAGTAAATTGAATTAATATATAGATATTCAAATTTCTATAAACATACAAACATTTCTAATCTAATAAAGTTATTTAATAACAACCCACAAAACACGTTGTAATGGTTTAGTTATCCGTGTTTCCAATTATACGCCTGGCCGCTGATATAAAATATTAGGTCAATTATTTTAATAGTGCCCAGCTGTTTGTTATTCTATCCATTTTGTATATTATCTAAAAAATTTTAAATTTGTTTTATCTCTTTGTCGAATTTATTTATCAAAATAAATTACAAAGGCTTCTACGGTTTTATTGGTGTAATTAATTAAAATTAAATAAGTATAGCAACTCTTATTAAAAGGTGTCCTAGGGGAAGTACCATTGAATTGAATCGAAGGCAATTTTAAATTGTATGAGTTTATGCATAAAGGTACGAGTAAATGTGTAGAGTAGTGGAGGGTAATATGAAATACTGTTTTTTAATATAATAATAATTTTTATTCTATTCAGTACAGTGCATTCTATATATTATTCACTACTGCATAAGCTATCTGTGAAGGCAAGGAGGGGTCTAAAACTTCATAAAATTGAGACGTTTGCTTTATTTTTTATTAAATACTGAAAATGCCATTTGACATCATTAAAAAGAAGGATTGAAAGAACATTTTTCATCATCACTGGATGCAGAGAAACCGAAGTGTTGGAACCGTCAGATGAATTTTCGGCTTGCTTTGATTTCTGTGGGTTCTTGTTTTTAGCGACGCCATTAGGTCCTGCAACCGCTTCCAGTTTAGCAACTTTGGGTTTTTTGTTTTCTTCTTGTTGTGTCCAATATATCTTTTGACTTTGTCCTTTCCTATTGCTGATATTTTCCAGCTCTTCTTTATTGGGAGATGACGTCAAAATTTTGGCTTCGCCTGCTTTCCGACCTCTTTTGCCTACTCTCTTTTTCAGAACTGGCCTGGAAATTATATCCTGTGGAAGAACAATAGGACTTTGGGTCATGTTTTCTTGTTGCAATTCTACCCACAAAAAAATATTTTATAAATCTTCTTAAACTTCTTCTCTTTGTGTCTCTTTAATAAAATCATCCTCTGTAAAAATGCCTCGGTTCACTGAAAAGTTTGACAAAATCCGTTAACAGCTCTTTCACCGCTTTGAATTTTCAAATATGCTCTGCCAAAAAGTTTACTCATATCAAAATGATTGACGGGGCGATTTTTTGTTCTCAGATATTGTCTTATTTCCTCATTGTAATATGTTTTTAATGCACCCATGACACTTTTATCTAGAGGCTGCATTTTATGGGTGGTATGTGGAGGTAAGCAGAGTAAAGTAACGTGGTTCTCCCTTGCAATTATAATAACATCGAAGTTTTTAGTGTGGGTATGGTGACCATCTAAAATCAAAAGGATGGGATTTTCTGCACTCGGTTTTGGTATGATTTACAAAATGTTTAAACCACTGTGTAAAAATACCCATCTGAATCCACCCTGATGGATGAAAAGCAAATATGCTTCCAGGTGGGGAACCCTTCTTTAGAACTTCACTACCATTCTTTATAAGAAACATTAAAAAAGGCGGTACAAAATTCCCATTTGCGTTTATACAAAGAACGGAGGTTATAAGGGAACCACGTTCGGCCGATGTGATGGCCCCTACTTATCTTTTGCCCCTTAAAGCAAAACCTTTTGGATTTTTCGATTGAACAATGGTTAAACCAGTTTTGTCAACATTATACACCTGACTTGCTGAATAATTATGGGCATCCATTACCTCTTCTAATAAGTCAAAAAACCTATTTACATTTTCCTTCCTAAAACCCAATGCCCGAGCGTATGAAGTTCCACTGGGAGTTCTTAGACACAAATGTTGCATTTTAAAGTGGCGTAGCCAGTTTTTACCAGCTGACTTTTGAATGCTGAAAATGGGTTGGGAATATTATTTCTTCTTGCTAATTGCAATGCAATATTGCAGACATCTCGCTGTGTCAAGCCAAAGAACGACTTCTCCATTTCCAGGCAGTGCTTGACTAATTCCCTTTCCAAAAAATCAGGTAAAACGGACTTACGTCCTAATTTTGTTTTACACGCAACTTCAGGTTCCTTGTCTTTTTCACAAAGTCTTAAAAGAGTGGCTCTAGGGACATTGTACGTTTTACAAGCCTTTAAATAGCCCATTGTTTTGGATTTGATGGCTATTATTGCTTTTTTCATATCTTCTTTATTCCATTGTTTTCGTTTTCCATTTGCGCTTATTTTTTAGGCATTGTCGTATAAGTTAATACTCAAATAAAATTTCTTTAACAAAAAACAAAAATAAAAGTTACCCAAAACCTAACGAGACCTATGCGAGTAATATGGAATACTATTCCATATTAGCCGCGCTTGGATGATATGTGGTTAAAATATTGTTTTTACTTTTAAACCATCATTTAGGAATAATATCTAAACAATATATTGATTTACGGTCCTTACCTTGCCTGAAAAAGAACAAAGAATTAAAAACACCACCTAAACTATGACCCAAAGCATATATGGCTGACTAACAATTTAACCGACTGAGATAGATCAACGCGCTTATTCAGGAACAAACCATGATGAATTAAATTAGAAAAAAAATAAATAAAAAAAAATGGCTACATTCTGTATTATTTAAAAATACCTATTTTATTAACTAGCAAAAGTACGCCTTAAAAATATAGTAGAAATTATACTAGGTATATAAAAAATTTAAAACTATTTTTTTTAAATTACACAGCCACACAAATAAAAAAAGTTCCAGCTTCAAAAGAAAGACCATGATTTCTTTATGTTTTGGGGTCGCTGAATCCAAATCTGAGGTCAGTTTGGCCCCATCCGGTTAGGGGCAAGGTTAATTCAAGGCCAATCACAACTCAAAAATTGAAGGTCCGAAGGACTAGATCATGGTATCTTTATGTTTTTGGGGATGCTAAATCCAAATCTGTGGTCGGCTTAACCCCATGAGGTCTAAGTTAAGGTCATTTAAAGGTTAAAACATCAAAATATTTCGAAGGTAGGTAGGTACAATCGTGCAACCTTTATGTTTTTGGAGTCGTTGAATTTAAATCCGGGGTCAGTTTGACCCCATCAGGTCATGGTCAATGTCATTTTAAGGTTAGCAACCTTAAAAACCTCCAGATATCATGATTGTGGTCCATCTTCGATAACTTCTGATGATTTCACCTTGATAGGACCTTGATCTTAACCAACTGATGGGGTTAATTTGACCACGGATTCGGATTTAGCGACCCTAAAAACATAAGGATTACAAGATTGCGGTCTGCTTTTCGCCATATTTTAATGAATTGACTTTGATATAACCTTGACCAAGAGGTCGATTTGACTTCTGATTCTAACAACAAAATGACTGGGGTCTATTTTCCATAAACTTTAATAATTTGACCTTGAAAGACCTTGGCCAAGACCTGATGGGATCAACTAGACCCTGGATTCGAACTCAGTAACTTCAAAAACATAAAAATACCGATTTATTGTCTATGTTTAATGAGTTTTGATAATTTGACCTTTAAATGACCTTGACCGTGACCTGATGGAGTCAAATCGACCCCAGATTCGGATCGAGCGACCCCAAAAACATAAGGAAACCATGGCATTTCTTTTAGAGCTGGAACTTTTTTTATTTGTGTGGCTGTGTTATATAAATCTTGATAATATTTTTTATTAACCAAATGGCGATACCTTTGTTTTAATACTATCTTAGCTATTAAACAATTTATATCTTTTAAACAAATAGGTACAAAAGCAAGCCTGCTAGTGAGACCGATGCTTTAAATTTGCATTTGAACGCGCCCTCAGTTCAGTATACACACGTCTGCACTTACTAGCGAACTTCCTTTCACTTCAGGTAGGCTCAAAGGTCTGACTGACCATGTGTATTTTGTATTTTTTAATACATTTTTTATTTATTAAAAGAAAATGACCAAAAACTTATTTTGTGGTACGGTGTATGTAAATAGCTATTGTGAAAAAATTTAAAGCATAACATTTTAAGATGAGGGACGGTATAACCACAATTAAGTTAAATTTAACTAAAAATATATGTCCCTCTAAAAATAAAAATTGACTTGTTTTAGGACATTTTGTAAGTGTTTAAATAAAGGAAGTTTACGGGATGCACTGTTAAAAAACACTAACCAGCCTGATTAAAATAAAAATAGCATTGATACGACATATAAATGTTTCTAAAAATATTCTAAATCTGCAGACTATTTGGCAAAGCGAGATATAATAAAGACTGAATAAAACAGTTGTAAAAGCCATTATGCACCACACTATTTTGGGTCATTCAGAAAAATACACTGAACGGATGCCAAGAACTTATTTATATTTGTGTTACGTTGTAATTTTATGAAAAAACTTTTAAAGTTACAAGTTACAAGACACTTTTCTGTTTTTTTATTTTTTCTTATTGCATCCATCATTAAATTTTTAAATGCCTTTATTCATTCCTGGAATATTAAGACTTTTGTACCTGCTGACTTCTTTTGGCTTAGGTCTTTCTTAGCTGGCTAGCGCCAATGGTAGTTACCGCCACTTTTCTTTGAATTAAGGTTATGTATTGCAATTCTTTTTATTTTCGCCAGGGTGTCCCAATGCCTACTCCTCCAAATTATTAAAGTCTTGTGTTAACAATGTGTCTCAATTTTTTTAAGGTACCTAAAGCAAAGAGTAATACATTTGCAAAGATACATTGCGAAAGATCAAGGAAATCTCCCATTGACCTTGCGCCATCACTCTAGGCGCAGCGTTGTTGCCGGCACTGCTAAATTTGGTAATTTTAAAAAGTTTTTAATGTTGTTTTTTATTTCATTTGTTTCTATATTCTATAAGCATAATCAGTTTTACTAAAGTGGAAATTAAAAAAATAATAAATAATTTTGTTTTACTTACATATACAGGTATTTTAAAATATAACATAGATAAATAGATACGACTTATTAGGCTTTTGCAAAGGGTGTGGCTGGGTGCACGTGGAATTATAGAAAGAAGAAATGAAAGTGGTGTATTTCGTGCAAAATTTAAAGCGTAGCAGGGCGCTTTCGGTAAAAATATCTTCAGTGCTACTTGTCACAAACAGGAGTCATAGCCCTGGAGTATATAAGCCGGTCAACTAAAGTTTAAAAGTTTTAAAAAATTTTTGATATCGGTGATCGTTGCTACTGCTATCCAAAAGTAGCAGCTACTGAAAACTGTGATATTATCACTCTTTACGGAACATGCTAAATTTTAATAAATACAGTCATAGTTATCCTTGTTAAAATTGAATAAAGAAAAAATATATCATTTTTAAATACATTCTGTCATTTAATATACAAATAATTTAATTATTAATTTGCATTAGCATATAAGTAAATGTATATAAAAAAACGGACATTACACGTAGTATATTAAATATTTTAATTTTGTTATAAATATTTATAGCTTTGATCATATTTTTTGGGCAACCCATTCGCGCTAGATTTATTAACAAATCAAATTAATAAAAAAAAGTTTTCATCCGGTAAGCAAGCCAATTCGCACCCCGTTTCACTAACGTAAACATGCATAATCACTACAAACATAAACGAAAGAGGTTAGAATCACTGAATCGCAATTACAATCACCGCGTCCAGCGTTCGTAGTCGCCGTTTAATGTTGTGGTTACGGGCAGCGAGCGCCACCTCTACGAACTGCGAATATTAAAGAGTGATTTTTTCACTGCTATTGCCAGACGCAAGTAGCAGCTACCAAAATGATTTGTTAATAACCGGTGATTGGTAGCAGCGACTGCGATCGCAGTCACACCTCTAATTGGAATAGCTAAACCTTGCGGGACTGGACCTGACGCGAATGCTACAGTTGGCACATAGCATCAATCTAGACCAAGTAATGACACTCTAAAGAACATCCCTTTATAAATGGGATCTTCGCACAATGGCAAGTGCTGAATAACCATCAGCAAATATCCTAAAAGTAATCTTTAAAAATAAAAATCATTCAAAATATTAGTTGCGGCTTTGTTTTAGTTAAAAGGAACCCATGTTCTTGTATATTTTTTGTTTTTTTTTACCAGGTCAGAGTGATTTTGTGTTTGAACAAATAAAAGTTAAATTACCCAAAGTGATAGTAATGATATTATTTTTATTCTTCTATGGCTAACTTTATTTCAAATTTAAGTAAAATTTGCTGTTTATCACGTTTGGTTTTCTTAATTAGATTTTGGAAACGCTAGCTTGGAAAATTTTATTTGTTTTTTTTCCATTTTAATATTAGTATTCTTTGTTTTTCTGTATATGTGTGTAAAACACACTAAAAAGCAAAATCTTTTTTTACATAGGAATTTTACAATACAAATAAAATTTATTTGTAGCATATTTCTCAATAATCAGCGAAATGAGCGTTAGACGCCGCTTCTTAAATTAAATTTAAGTATATTTATACCGTGTCAAAATTTATAAGACAGTTCTATTAAGAATTTTAAACTATAAAAGAATAGTCAGCCGAATTGAATATAGGGGTCATAATGTGTCAGTGTGTTCCACTAAGTGTGCAACTACTAGAAAAACATTTATTTGGAATCTCTATCTTTCTAACTATTCTTTAGATAATATTGTTTATAGTCCAACTAACCAGAACTTCAATATTTTGGAGAAGCTAAAAGTTTATCAGTGCATGCTGCCAATGTTGGTAGACTATGAAGTCTACTTATAGTGGCTTTGGCAGGTACCAGATATGACTAAAAATCCTATAGAAAAGTTGTAGGGTTTTCAAATTGGCATATTCTAAAAATATCTATTTGTATATAGAGTGTCCCAAAATTAAGTAAATGCTGTAAGGTTAGTTTTGTATTTTTCATTGTATACATCAAATTATTTTAAAACCCGAGAACTCTTATATAGGACTTTTTATTATATCTTGGTAAATACTTCCCGATCCATTACGCCACCCGAGAATGTTTGTCTGCCAAGGGATTGAAACTGTCAAAACTATCTGGAGACTGAGAAATTATCTTTTAAAAGGTAGGTACCCAAGTAACATATCTATAATTCAGCTTTTGCAAAATGACGAAAGTTAAGTTTCAGGTAACTAACCTTTGGTACCCGAGTCAAACTTCATAGTCCTCCATTGCTTTTACCTTTGTTGAGAGTATAGATGGTGGAGGGGAGGATAAACATCTGAATGTTTTAAAAAGTGTCCGTCGAAAGGAGCAACTTAAGGTGGCGCCACAGTAGCCAGAGGAGATTTATTAACCAATGGGCATGAATTATTAGAATGAGATACAAAATGAAAAAGGACAGATAGATACAAAATAAAAATGAAAGAAATACCAAAATCCCTCCACTGGCTACTGTGGCGCCATCCCAACTTGCTACATTCCGATGGCCACTTTTAAACTTGTTCGCCATAAAAGATGGTTATCCTCCCCTCCACCATCCATAGTTAAGAGTATACACTGACAAAGTTTTAGCTTTTAAAAAATAATAAAGATCTGCCTCTTACGAGCTCTTATTCTATTTTATTAGCTAATAATTACCTAAGTTACCTAAAGGATATATGGCCCGAGATGTTAATAAGGGCCTCATTTAAAAACTCGTTTAAAAACGTTACCCATACATGCGTAAGACCAATAAATATCACGGGAAGTAAGCGGAGACTACGCGCTGCCTTCTTTTTAGTAGCTAAGAATTGGTGACAGGGTGCGGTATCATCATAAGGATTTATAATTATTACCAAAAGAAAACTATATGTATTCGTACTTTATTACTATTTAGAAATAGGGTAATCTTTTTTGTGAAATTAGTTTGTTGTAAATTGATGTTTTTTTAAAGTGTGTTCAGCGGCTAATAAGGCCCACTGTGTGTGCTGTCAGGATCGTTCGCATCTTTTGACAAATCGAATAAAAGTATACTTTTGGCATTCTTGACCACTCGCAAAATTTGCGAGTACTTGCGTTAAAAAGCGAACGGTGCTAACCCCTTGCAACAAGTGAAAATCAGTCGCAAGTTTAAATCATAACCTATTGGTGCACGTTTTTCAGTCGATTTTAATAGTTTTTGCATGGATGATCTGCATCAAGTTGCAAATGTTGCATTTTTGGAGGGTGTAGAAAACGACTATGATAGATACAACTAATATATTAGTTTAAATTCATTTGATGTTCCAAACGAGCCAGAATCATTTAACTGTAATGTTATTATAAATTAAGACAATATACAAGCCAAAAAAACATGTTACGGAAGTGCCAAAATAATAACAATAATATTCTAACAAACAACAATGTCCTAAACTAATTTGCACTAATGTTAAAAAAATGTCCTTACTTAATAATATTTTTAATATACGGCACCTGCAACTTAAATTTTATTTTCTATTTCTTGCTTCGCAAGTAGGTACACTCTGATGTTCTTGGATTTGCTTCCGTTTTTATTATACTAACTTTTTAAATGCCCTTTTTTAAATTTTGGTTCTTGACGTTTTATTTAAAAATAAGAAAATAACCAACAAAATATAGAATTTTAATACCTGAAGTCAAAAAATGTAATGTCAGATCGACTTTACGTATACATTTAAATCGTTTGAATGAAATTGCGAAGGTATACCCTTTGCAAAGTTGCGTATACGCACAGATGCGAATGATGTTAAGAATTGAGTCCCAGAATATACTAAAATCAGTGGCTTAAGAATGTATAGAGCAAAGAAATATAAGTCTCACTTCTAAGAGCTATGTATTTCCGACTTGGAACTATGCTTTAATAAAAAGACGAGCCCAGGAAAAAGGCTTAAAACTTAATAAACCAAAGATTTATTAGGATAAGAAATATTAAACGTAATTTTTCTTTAACAAAAAAATGGCCAATAAAAAAGGGTTTTTAATAATTTATATAGTTGGTTTCATATTTATGTTTGTAATTTTAATAATATTTTATTTGAACAATAAAAAAGCAATCTTAGTTCTGAACAAAATTGTGCTTTTACTTTCTTAAATTATTCCAGCTTTTTTACATTTAACGTTACGTAGGCCTTATATGCCGCAGGTACCTTATGAATAGAAAGACTTAAATGTATATATGGAATCTCTTTCTCCCCTTTCTAGTATTAAAATGGTAAAAAAGTAACATTTAAATAAATTTAAGAAAACAAAGAAACGGTCAATCCCAATGCTCCTGCTTAACTTGGGCTAAATGCTCCGGACAAGGTATTACTATCTGAGACATTGCAGTGAAACTCTATTTTAATAGTAGGCAGTAAGACAACAATAAATCTTTTAGACTGAAATAAACAGATGTTCCCGGTTTTATTAAGAACGGTACATCCATTCAGAAAAATATTCTGGAAGGCTTGCCAAAAAGTAATTTGTATTTATTAAGTTTAAATCTTAAGTTATTTACGTTGCCAAGATAAGTGGGACGTTTTTAGTTATGACATTAACATCTGTTTTAATAAATTTATAACCATTATAACACACTTAATCCTTTAAAAAAGCTAATGATATTATTATTATTATTAAGAGTTAAGTTAGGCGGCGTTGCTGTTTAAACTTGTTCTACTACACTATATTTACACTAGTTTGTTTAAACTATTACTTACACAGTCTGTCATATTGATTTTTAAAGGAATTTATTGACCCAACACTAACACACTCATTTGGCAAGGCATTCCAGTTACGAAATACTCTATATTAGAAAAGAAATGCTGATAACCTAATTTTTTTAAAACGCTCACACACGAGTTTATACTGATGACGCCTCAGACTTCTATTATTATTAAGTGTGGAAAAATTTAAATTTATGAAGTAATGACGATTGAGTATTTTATAGGTCTCTATTAGATCTCCACGTGGTCTGCGTTCTCTAAGGGTAGGTAAATTTAATATTTTTAACCTTTCCACATAACTCAGATCTCGTATAGCAGAAGATAGGTAATCCTTCTTTACACTTGTTCAAGACCATGGATGTCTTTAACAAAGCATGGATTCCACACTGGAGCAGCATACTGAAGTATGGGACGAATGTAGGTCTTATAGATTTTTTCCAAGAATTTAGAAGTCATCTTTTTAAATGCACACCATGTAGGACACCGCGTTGGATTTTTTGACTATTTTTCCAATATGGGTTGCCCACTTCATGTCTGATGTTATCAGGATCCCCAAGTCCTCCTGTGTCTGTACTGTTTTAATAGAACTATGTTTTAAATAGAAATTACTGCAGGGGTTATTAGAACCAACATGCAGAACAGAGCATTTATTTTCGTTCAAATCTAGCAAAAAGTTTCACACCACCTTTCTATGATAGGCAAGTAATTTTCTAGGATGTCAAAGCTTGTTATGGGATATTTATAGATATAATAAACATAATGCTACAAACCTATGAGTGTCTTTAAATTTATCGATAAATATTACTTCGCAAAAGTAAAAAAGTATAGCAAATTTTAGGTTTAATTTATTTAATTAATCAAGCATAAATTGATTTAAATAATAAAAAAATCAGGACGCTTTTAAAAACAAATCAATAAATAGGTTGATTCATTAATAACGTGTTAATTTTTTGACGTATTTTAACGAGTACGTGTACATCACTAACCAGAAGTAAATCCGATATAACCGATCGGATACTTACCGATCGGATATAATTATATCGATCAGAATACGTTTCAAACTTTAAAACATGTTTTGATTGGTCAGTTTCAAACGATACTTTCGAAATCGCCCTGTTAAAATAAATTTCTTAGTTTTATCCGATCGGTTAAATTGAGTTTAGTATAACCATGTGCACGTACTCTATTATTTTAAGGCAATTTAAATCAAATATTACATCAGTATATTTAGATTTTACGAAAGAAAAATCACAAGTTGACTGTTTCAAATTATCTAAACTTAAAAGAAAAAAACACCAATGTATTTATGTCTAGATTATTGATTCATACATGTGGTGCTTAACAAGGTAGAGTCAGAAATCTTTATAAAGTTTATATAAATAAAGCCTAAAAAATAAAACCAACACTAAAAACGTCTTTAAAAAATATGTATGTAATGGTTAAAATCTTAATTAACTTAGTAACGTAAGTTAAATACAGGGTCCGGCAAAATGAACAACCCATTTTACATTGCTTATAAAAATTTATTAACTTTAAAAACAAAACAAAGGAACATGTATTCTTAAACAAGAAAGATGGGAGATTATTATGCTTTGAATATGGTGTGCCGCAAATGACCGCCACCCTCTTCAATACATTCTTCTAACTGGTTCATAAATTTTCTCATTACATTTTGAAGAACTTGCCTAGAAATAGCGTGGATTTCATTGGCAATATTTGTTTTTAGCTCCCTTACATTTCTAGGTTTATTGGCAAACACTTTATGTTTTAAATAGCCCCAGAGAAAATAATCTGGTGCTGAAAGGTCGGGCGATCTTGCTGGCCAAGGAATGGTACCATTCTAAGAAATCAGTCTGTTTGGAAAGGATTGTCGCAAAATATCCATGCTTATTCTTGCCGTATGGCTTGTTGCGCCATCCTGTTGAAACCAGTAATGTCCAATTTCATTTTGAATTTGCGGTAAGAAGAATATCTGCAACATTTGAACATAGCGTGCGGCAGTAACTGTTACTGTCTGACCATTTTCCTCAAAAAATAAGGTCCGATTATCCTAGACGAGGAGATGGCGCACCATACAGTTACTTTGGGACAATGTAATGGACGCTGATGAATTTCGCGTGGATTCTCTTGAGCCCAGTAACGACAATTCTGTTTATTTACATCTTCGTTTAAATAAAAGTGGGCCTCATCGCTCATAAACATATTGTTTTCAATACCTTGATAATTGGTACGAAGAAGGCGACAGAACTCAAGTCTATTTATCTTATCCTGATGATTTATTTCTTGAACAATTGCGATCTTGTATGGGTGAAAATTCATTTTTTTAACATTCTTCGTGTACTTCGCTCAGATAAATTTAAAACAGTAGCATGTTTAACAACAGATTTTTGGGACTAGCGATAATTGCATTTCTAACTCTGTCTTCGTTCAGTGCATTGCAGGCAGATCTTGGCCGCCCACTTGACTTCTTGTCTAAAACGGATCCTCCTGTCCTCCATTTATGAATCCAAACTGTAATGGTCTTCCGCTGCGGACACTGTCGGTCATTAAATTGACGTCGAAAACACCTTTGAACGGCTATAATGGAATTATATTCAATAAATTTTTCGACACAAAAAATGCGATGTTCTGTTAACCAACGCGGCATTTTGACAACTGTCGACAATTTTAATAAACTCTCCAAAGCCTACATTTCCAAATAAAAATATCGCCATAGTGAATACTCGATACATTTTTTTATATTAAAGAAACAAAATAGGTAATACATTTTGCCGGACCCTGTATTATTATAAGAACTATTTAAAAGCCTGGATATTTTGATCAAAAAGCATTTTTTAGTGAAATAGCAACAAATGCTGTAGTTAGTTCCAGATAGTTAAAATATCTAATTGGTTTTATGTCACATTAATATTAAGTTTATATAATATCATTAAGCCCTATTATTAGGCTATTTTTTTGCGACTTTTTTGTTTTTTGCTCCAATTCCAAAATTTTGTTGAAAATACTAAATAAATATGCTAAAATTTTAAACCCTTAATACTATAATTAAGTATTTCACCACAGACCGTAAAGATGTTCTATCAAAAACGCACGGGAAGTTTGATTTTTGATTTTTAAATTTCTGTAACTCAGCGACATTTGATGGTATCATCTTGTCCAAAATTGAAGATATGTTCTGTAGTTTGGCGGATTCATTTAATAGATGGTATTTATTTGGGTACACGCCAAAATAAAATTAAAAGTACTAAAAACCAAAAAAAATTTAAACAAGTAAACAGATAATTAAAAATCGACGTTTCGGTGGCAAATCTGCCACCGTTGTCAAGATAAATGGAATAAAACTAATAAAAATAAAAACTTACTATTATTTAGGCTTTAAAATTCACAATTTTTCTGTTTTTTTGGGATATTCTGAAAACTTTGAAATTAAATGTCAAACATATTTTGGCGTGTACCCAAATAAATACCATCTATCTTGTCCAAAGTCGGGATTTTTTCAGAATTGAATACGAGCCTCTAAACCTCGTTTTTCGTAAAAATACATTTATTTCGTAAATGACAAGAGCTACAGAACAGATATAAAAAAACCAATGTTATGGGAAGTTCGATTTTCTACACAAAAGTTTCCTAGTGCGAAATTACCAAAATTTAAATTTTCTAAGATTTTAGTCATTGAAGTTTACGTAGCATTAAATTTACATAATGCTAAAACAAAATAAATTCAACATTGGCAATACAAACAACCTGAATCTAAGGAGCTTGTCTTAGGTTTTGTATTTTGTTATAAACTAGGAAATAATGTTACCTTTTTATTGCAGTGTGCTTAAAAGGTAAATAGTCGCTATTAAAAAGACTGCCTTGCCACTAATTTGGCATTATTTTTTATTCCAAATTTCGTGTTACAATGTCAAAATTACATATTTTACATCAATTTGGGTAAGTATGTGGTAGTAGTAGTAGGTTTTATGGTCCAAATTTGGTAACATGATTATCCTTGTTCTAATTATGTTTGGGACCACCCCTATTATGCCTGTATAGGCACGTAAATGCAAATTTTAATATATACATTTTCAGTAGATCCTATTAATATTCCTAAAAAATTTAAAAAAATAACTAAATTTAAATTATTTTGATTGTGAGAAGTTTGGTCATATTTAAATGCAACGGACAAAGCAATTACCCTGCGAGCATCAAATGCAGGTGTGCCAAATGGGTGACATGTCGTGCACATTATTCATATCGGTTTTAAGGGAACTTTGATGATTTGCTGTGTCGAAAATATTTAGATGTTTTTTGTTAAAAATAGTTAAAACAAATCATTTTTTAAACAGCTTTGTTTAGCCGGTGGGAAAAACAAAATAATCTCCCACAAAAACATAAATGTAAGAAAGGTTTAATACCAAAATCATGCTTTGCTCTGGCGGGATCTTAAAGTAGCTTAGATTTGACTTGCAGCGGGACTCCGTGCTCTGTAGAATTCTACACCTCGCTTTCTATCGTAGATTTCTACTCGAGAAGTCGATAATCGCAATTGTTGTTACGATTTTTATTTAATTTTATTCTCTTTTACCACTGCGGAGTCAATTTTGGACTATGAATTAGCAGTTATTATGACTATCGGATACTCTCTCCTTTTATAATATTATTTTTTCAAGGATAAACTTAATCTTTTTTTTTTAATAAATAGCTATTTATGTTCCCTACTGTGAATAATTTAAATTAATAAAGCAAAAATATGTGACCAATTTATCTAAACTAAAAAATTTAATACCGAATTAACTTTATACAATTATGAATTTTTGCAAAAATCAAGGTCACATTGGTTGGACAGTAAACACATTTTTGCATTCTAAAAACAACCAAATAAATATATAAATTATAGCAAACTAACGAACGCCTAAAAAGTCGTATATTAACGACTTTTTAAAATTTTGGTAGAATTCTACACGTTTAAAAACTTCGCTTATAGGTGATCAATTTGATCGACTTCAAGCATATTTTCATGAGCACAGAGTGCGAGTAAGTTAGAATAAAGTCGATTTGTAGAACTCTACAGTACACGGAGTCCCGCTGCAGTTTTTATTACATCAGTCATTTTGTAAGGTTATTTAACTTAGTTAAATATATTTTTTTAATTCTGATAAAAACTGACTAAATAGAAATCCCTATATATTATTTATTTTTTAGATTCTGCGTAAAATTATAACCACAATTTATGTATATTGTTCTATACTTAAGTCCAACCGTTTTTGACTTATTTTAAATGTTATGTCAAAAATTATGTTTGCAAGCCATTACATAAGCATCAATTTCTTCGAAACAAAAGCCTTTATTATAAGTGGGGGTTGGGTTCCTTGTAAAGAAGGAATTTCTTTAGTAGACTGTATCGATATTTTCACAATTAATAAATATAGAGTGGTCACAAATAATTGTTAAAAATTATAACGACAAAAACCTTAAGAGTCATTTGTTTAAAATGGAAACCTTTATCTTTTATTACCTTATCCTATTAGGCATTAAAAATTAGGTTAAGTTTGTATAAGAATGTCTTATGTTTTCTAAATAAACGACTTTTTTCTTAGGTTGCGCATGAACACTCTAAAATTTAATTAACAACGATAAAGTTAGGATCAGGACTACGCGCTGGCCATGGATATTCACTATCTCTACTAATCCATTTATGAGGATAAAAATCGTCCAAGTTATTTCTGACTTGCAGTGAACAATGTAGCATGAGAATTTTTCATCGAATAAATATGATTATTACGCCAATTAAAAACACCTCTCCTTGTAAACGTGGCTTTATCCGTAAATAAAGTTGTATTACAATAAAATGGATCCTAATTGGCGCACTCTGAGAAATTAACTGAACTAGAGTCTTGCAGGACATTCTTGAGGAAAAAGATTCTGAACTGAAGTGAAGTGATACAGTTATACTTCGCGTATAATTCTGGACACTGAAAATTTGCTTACACCAGTGGCTGCCTTAATCCGTCTTGAACTGGTTTCAGGATTTTCGGTAACACGAACCAAAATTTCATCCTGATATCCGCTCCAATTACCCTTGGTCTTCCCGCATTTACGTTTATTGAACAAAGTAAGCCCGTTTCGCCTAATCTATCGTACAATGCTTTAAATGTTTGATGATTTGGCTGTCTTCTATCCGGATACAAATCTAAATAACTAATTCACGGTTTTTGATATTATACGGTTAACCGTAACCGTATATTTTTCGTAATTACTATACGGTTTCTGCACGTTACGCATTTAATGTTACTAAAAATTATTTTTTTATTTAAAAAAAGTGTAATTATTTTTGACGTTTGAGTGAGTGTTAGCCCTAAGATATCTTTCATTACACATTTATTTTCTACAGTTTTTAGTTTTAGGATGTCACTTTGTTTTTTCTTTTTTGGTTTTGTTTTATTAAAATTGATATATATCTTTTTCTAAACGTGTGTATTTTATTTAATTCAAATAAATAAACTACAGTATCTTAACTTTTGGATATACTTTTTTTATTTAAAAAACTGTATCCGTATTTGTAACCTTTAGACATAATCGTAACCGTAAAAGTTAGAACCGTTGCATTACTAAAAAATACCACATTTGATATATTAAATTTCTCATAGTTTTGGACATATAGCCATCGTCAGGAGTTCGATAATAAAATGGCATTTTTAAAATTATGC
This sequence comes from Listronotus bonariensis, assembly GCA_014170235.1. Taxonomy (NCBI): domain Eukaryota; kingdom Metazoa; phylum Arthropoda; class Insecta; order Coleoptera; family Curculionidae; genus Listronotus; species Listronotus bonariensis. The sequence continues at coordinate 68,443 of JACEGR010004150.1, forward strand.
ACTTTTTATATTTTATCACCATTTAAAAACAATTCAAAAACCCTTAAGAATTTAAAATATTTAAAATAATTTTCTTTAACAGTTCTGGAGATATGACCTTCCAAAACTTATTGTGTATATCTACTGTTTTTAGATTTATAGGGTCATATTTGAAAAACTATGGAAGGTAAATATATGAAATATGATATTTTATTAAACCTCTTTGAAATATCTTTGCAGCGGTAATTAAATATACTGGCTTTTTCGTTAAAAAAATCCTGACAATGGCCATATTTCTGAAACTACTAAAAAGAAAAATGTGGTATTTCTTATAGCTTTTAAGAAAGCAACTTTCTATTATAACATTAAAATAAAAATGAACGGAAAAAATATAGGTACGCGACTAAATTTTACGTAAAAATTCCGAAAACTTTTTCATTTACATATTTTATTTATCTCTAATATCAATCTAGTTAGAACTGCCTAACCAAATTGACAAAATTTAAAACGAATCAAGGTATACCTATGGTTAGCTTCTACTGAATTTGTTCCAAAAATCACAATCGAAATTGTGCAATCAGATTTGTTTTATCCCTTTTAGTTTTTTCTTCTCCCTGCAATGTCAACGAAAAGAGCCACCCTGTACATACAATATTATTTTAATAACCTCAAATAAATTTAAGCTTATTATCCCATTATACAGGGTGTTTCCTAATTGCGGTAATAAAATCTAATCACATAAACATAGATCCGGAAATGCCTTGTTTCTTAGATACAGGGTGTTAAACTTATAAAAAATAATAATATGAAAAAAATCGTTTAGTCCTAAACTAATTTTAATTTGTGAGACCAGTGGCGGCGTTGGACGCATCTTTACTAATATTATGTACGCCACTGACTTTTTGCAACTTTTATATTTTTTCCGGATAAAACACCTAAAAATACAAGCTTTTTGTCTCATCATATTATTAGGTAGCTTGCTTAGTTTTCCAGAAAAATAAAATAAATTGCGCTAAACTGAAAAATCATGGACCATACAAAAAAATTGGAGCATTTTTTTCTTTCAAAAATTAAGTGTTATAACTTCTTATTAGCAATTATGAAATAACATCAACAAAGGCTTAATTAACTAACGTATACCTCTAGTCTAACAAATTTTGCTAAAAAAGGTGTTTTAAAAATTTTTTGGTTTTTCGAAAAATTAAATCCCCTGTATCTTGAGAACGAAAAATTTGAGGACCCATGTTTATATAAACTTTTTTCCTAAAAATATTCCAGGAATATGCCCTTAAATTTTCTTACCGCCATTAGGAAACACCCTGTATAAACATATATTTTTTTATATTTCTAAATTTACCGAGTATAGATCTAAAATAACCATTTTTAATGGAAAATTCAATAACACAACCTGGGTTGTCTTCGGCTTGGACAAAAATCAAAAGAACTGGATTCTGAGTAACTTCATAATTTTTACAAAAAAATAAAAAAATCCAAAGAACGTCAAAAATAACAGTTTTTGTACTTAATGGATTTTACCTCTTTTGTTACGTAGTAATCTTACCATATAGTGCATAAATAAACTTAAATCTCATTAATGGTTTGACTTAATACAACACCCATGAATCTCCTGTCTCGACTTTTGCATCTTAAAAACTCACTCAAGTGACAAATACGGGGGTACGTAGGGAGTTTTACCGTTACCACAAAAGTTTTTCTTACACTTGGTGAAATTTTATATTTTACTTAAGGACTTTAGGGCCCCAACAGACGTGCAGGTGTACCCACGGTCTACCGTGGGTATACCCACGGTCTGCCCACGGTAGACCTGCACAGTTTTTTATTCAGGTAGACCTGAACGTGTGTGGCCAAAACTGTGCAGTTTTTTTAACCTGTTCAGGCGACCGGAGGAAAATCAAAAATATCCTATTTGTACCGGCCACAGACACGCAGGTCGACCGTAGAGGTCGTAAAGTTTTTTAACCTGTTTATTTTAAAAGGCGACCGAAGCCGGCATCCTTTGTAAACTCGAGGGTGAACTGGTTTATTTGAAATTGAAAAAATACATAGTAATTGATTATGGCAACAGAATTTTTTAAACAATGCAAAACATTTTTTGGGTTGTTTTTTTTTAATTTTTTAAAAGAATAAACTATAGGTAAACTCCATTTAATAACTTAATGATTATAAATATAATTTAAATATCATAAAAAATACTAAAATTAAATAAATAATATACAAGGTTTCCCATTAAATAAAAGCTTGTGTGTATGACTATGGTTACCATAATTTCTTTAGTCAAATTAAAATGAGACAAATAACTTTATTTCTCATTAATACATTTATTGATATTTCGACTGCTTGCTACATTTTCAAACCGAAAATTTAGCAAAGCTTCAGGACCGAAGTCAAAATGTCAATAAATACAGTGCTAGAAAATATAGCTATTTCTTTCTTTTTAATTTGAAATGTACTATCAGAAAGTAACGAACAACTTAATTCAGTAACTCTTTAATCACTATCGAAACACCTTTATTTCTGATATGTTAAGCGGGAGGGGGACCACTATTTTAAACCTAAATGTTTTCCTAAAAAAATAGTTTATAAAAACAAAACGTAAACATAATTAATATGCACAATGTGTCACCTTAATTCTTCAGACTGTCTTCTTACCACGCATTGGCAAAAATGGACGGAGGTAAACGGGGCGCGAAAATATCTCTTTTACCTGCACGCCTGTAAGGTTACGTTTATATCATAGGTAAATGGGGCGCCAGCCCTTCCCGAGAGGGGGTGTGGGTCAGGGCAGGTAAGAATTCCTATAATTGACACTAATAATTTGTATACCACTTAGTCAGTTCAGTTCTCATTGTAATAGTGAATTGATGTGCGAAAAGATTTCCACTCAAGATTTTAATAGTGAGAAAATGTCGGTATCAGTAATTGAAAGTGTGAGTGGAAAAGATTTAATAGCCTACAAAAATTTTACATTTTCAAAAGACAGTAAACAAAAGAATGTAAATATTTTTTGATGCAATAAATGTTTCGTAATTAATAAAATTTTTAAAAATAGACCAACATTTTATTTCGATACCTTTACTTTAAAGAAAACATTTGCGCCCCGTTTACCTATACGATTTTATTGACCCCAAGATCCCTGCGCCCCATTTACCTGTTCAATAAAACTTTAGTGAAGGCCTTGCGCCCCGTTTACCACCGACGGCAAAAATTACCCATAGAAGTGGAGCTATACGTGACATGTAAACGTTTTATATATTTATTATTATATTAGTACCTGGACTTTTTACAATGGGCCGTTATCAAAACCAGTGTAGCCCCTTTATTATACCGCGCCGCTTTGTCCTACTAGCAGCGCAAAAAGGCGCCGACAGGAGGGTGAATCACATTTTTGACTCTACGTGGACTTGATAACTTTTATGATTTTTATTAGTTGATTTCAACGAAATTTCATGTTATTGCCATAAACGACAACCTTTAGTTGATGTTTAGTCTCTGTGTGGGGTGGTTGTCATTTTTCACAGCACACAGTCAACGCAAGTTAAAAGAATGTCTGGTCTAAACCAAAAAAAAATCATTAAAGAATTTATTGAAATGTATAAATCTTATCCATGTCTATGGCAAATCAAAAACAAGGATTACCATGACCGAAATAAACGGGAAGCTGCTTATCAAGAACTTGTTAAAAAATTAAAGGTTGTTTTGGAAGATAATAAAATTGAAAGTTGAGATTATACTCCCAAATCGGACCTATACTTAAAAAGGTAAAAGTTGTTTTTTTGTTTATTTTTTTACCATAACTTTTTAGCCAACTAAGCTATCACTGTACTAAACATCGAAAATAGTATACCCTGTATAATACATTTTATCAAAGAGGGAAAGTATTTAAAGGCCTCAATAAGAAATATTTTATTCTTAAAAAAAAACATAAAAAAACAATAAAATAAAACGAAACTATTTACATATATTGTGGCACAGCAATACCGTATTTGTCATTTAACCTAAACATTTATTTAAATTATATAATTTTTAATTATTATATCCTTTACCTGTTAAACTTTATTATTCATTAAAAAGAAATCTGTTTACGGCCGACCGAAGGAAAAAACTGTGCAGTTAAACCTGATTGCCCCACACACTCTCAGGTCTCAGGTCTACCCGAGTAGTGTTTCGGCCGACCGGAGAAAAGAAACTGTGCAGTTAAAACTGTACAGTTATACCTGATTGCCCCACACACGCTCAGGTCTCAGGTCTATCTGAATAAAAAACTGTACAGGTCTACCGAGGGCAGACCGTGGGTATACCCACGGTAGACCGTGGGTACACCTGCACGTCTGTGGGGGCCCTTTAGTCAAACATGGCAGTTTTGAGTTGTTCATATGATATAACTATTACCGCAAGTAACTTGGGTATGCTTAACTAATTTTTGACAAAAATGTTACTTAGTGACTATTACCTTTTTACCGGCGATATTCTCATGCAACTGGATTCTTATGAATGTATAGGCAATTGTCTTGCCGGCGGCAGATGCGCCAAATGGTCCGCCATATCTTTAGCGTCGCTCCTGCTGGTTTTTTATGGAAAGTGTTTCGCTGCAGGGGATAAGATTAGTTTTCGAAACTCCTGTTGGGTTTGGAGATTACGATGTTGGTTGTCTGGGTAAATATTTGTGTGCGTTGGCTCTTATACTTTTATAAAGGGTTATTTTGATTTTTAAGTTTATATATTCCTTTTAACACTGTATGGAATGCAAAAAAACGAAAAAATACAATGTCATAACTTTTCTACCACTCCAGATATTAATGATATTATAACAAGATTTGGTATTTGTTCTTTCTCTATTTCATTACATTTTTTGCTGTAAAAGTTAAAATCAAAATTACCGGTGGCGTTTGAACAAGATTTGTATTGAATTTTTTAAGAAACCAAATAGTACGCCACTTTTTTTAACTTATTATTGTTTTTCAAATGATTTTTAACTTTGGAGTTAATTTGGTCTTCTAGTATTTTTTAGTGCGACAAAGGGTTTTCGTTTAAAAAATAATAGCCATTTTGATGCATAGCAAAATCGCTAAAATCTGATATGGTGTTTTGTATGTAAAATTCGTTTTTGTCTAACTTGTATTAAAACAAGGTCAAAAACTAACACTACTTTAATTTAAACTTAAAAAAAATTATCAGTAGTTGTAATTTTTATTAAAAGTCAAAAACGAATTTTACATACAAAAGACCATATCAGACTTTAGCGATTTTGCTATGCATCAAAACGGCTTTCATTTTGTTAACCGAAAACCATTCGTCTAACGAAAAAATAATAGGAGATCAAATTAACTCCAAAGTGAATTTTTATTTCAATAATAATATTGGTTTAAAAAGCAGTAGCGTACTATTTTTTTCTTGAAAATATTTTAATACAAATCTTGTTTGAACGTCACTAGTATTTTCTTTTTTAACTTTTACAGCAAAAAATGATTTGTAATGGTTAAAACAAGTGTACCAAGTTTTTTGATAATATCTGGAGTGGTAGAAAAGTTAGGAAAAAAAAGGCATTTTTTTCTTAAAACTTTAACTCTCTGTTTCTTGAAAACAAAGCATTATCGGACATAATTTTATCTAAAAATGTTCTTACTTCCTTGCATTCTATACTGTGCTAAAAGAACTATATTAACTTTAAAATAAACCTGTACATGGGTAATTCTCAGTTAGGACGTAATCGCTTCACTAATAAAACGTGACATGACAAAAATAATTAAATTTTGATCTAATTTTTTAACACGATCATCAACACAACATGTTTTTTCATATGTGCTAGGTGGCTAGTAAATTTTATTTTTTTATCGTCTAAGAAGGGATCTTTATAGAAAAATCTCAAAAAGCAAGGATAAATGCTTGTATTAACTTAATATAAAATTCTCATAAATCCATTAGATGATATAAGTAGGTACCTGCATTTTTTAATTTTTTTATTTAATTATTATTTTTTTACCTAAGATAACAGAAATTGTTTGACATAATCAAAACATGGACATAAACAATAAAAAGTGTAATTAGTGTATAAATTCAATAAAATAAATATTTTCTTGAGTGAATAAGCATTAGGTAGCCACAACTGAGCTACCACTTTGATAATATTTCTTTAGAACTTCCAACCAATCGAGAGAAATGAGACCGCATCATAAAACTGCACACTATACTAAATATAGTAATACCTAGAAATTAAAAAAATATGGATAGGAAACCGAGAAATCTCTATTTAGAAGACCCTTTATAAATAACCAGGGAGACTGTTTCAGTGAACTACATCCATAAATACGAATGTCGGAATCAAAATCACAGACAAGAATTGGAAAAAAAAACATGTTTTAAACGTTAATTATTAGTTTCGGATCGCGGTTAAGATTGATAGTGCAACAATCACGATTGTAAACATATATTTTTTTAATTTCAAGAATACAAGGTGAGGAGCCGCAAAATTTAGGTGACAATCTATTATCAATGAAACATGAACTAAACAAATATACTATTAATACATTAAAGTAAAAGAAGTACCACAAGCAGTTGTAAATTACCACTGCTCTTTTGTATTATACATCACAACTTGTAGTAAACATTACACAGCACAAAAGTTGAGTAGTTGAGTAGTATTGGTTAGGCGGATTCATTTATTGGATGGTCTTTTTGTTGGGTACATGCCTGGAATGAATGAGACCGGTCCTGGTCTCGGAGTATACGGGCTGAACCTTTTCAGCCCTATTGACCCCTATGAACTGATGTATGAAGTATGAAGTATCTTCAGGAAAACTAAAAATCAATTAACTCATCATCTTTTTTGTTTTACAAATAATAAATACACCAGTTACTTATGTCACTCATGACACATATGTCAACATTTTCAGTATGCGATATTAAAAAGCATAAAATTTTAATTATTTCTTATTTAAACATTACTTAATTTTTTTATATTTATTTTTAACTTGACACCGGTGGCAGACTTGCCACCGAAACGTCGTTTTTAATGAGAACTTTTGGGTTTTTCAGTTTTTCTTTTATTTTGTTTCAGGCGACCGGCCAGTTCATAGGGGTCAATAGGGCTAAACAGGGTCAGCTCGTCTACCCCGGGACCAGAACCGAAGCTGTCCCATTCTTTCCAGGCGTGTACCTACCCAACAAATAGACCATACAACAAAATTTGAAATATTTCGTTTAAATAATTGTTTTCTCTTAAATGAAATATTAAAGTATCTATTATTAAAACATAATCAAAAAGTTCTTATGTAAGACATTAACAGATTAACAGACAGGACAAATATAAATTTCCTATAAAAGAACATCGCATTTAGCCCACCCTGTAGAGTGATGGGACTATTTAAGCAATGAATAGCGTGATATTCTCGTGCTAATGTTTGTTCGTTTTAAAAGCTGTATAAACTTTTACTTTCAACACATATGTTTTATATTATTTGCCAAATTAATAATCACGAAGTATTTTTAATCCGTTATTAATTGTTTAAAAAAATAGGATACAAAAAATAAGGAACTGACAAATTTTGACATATTGACAAATTTTTAATTTTTGTTTTATGTACGGTATTCCCTCTTATAAACATGCGACTTTTGGGTGTTGTAGCTTAACCGATAAGGAATAATTACCTTATTTATGAGAAATTCAAATCATTTTAAGTTCTACAAAAATAAACAAAAAAACTTCTTACTGCTTGGTATTTCCTTGCGCTGCAAGGTTGCATCCGTCGAACACTATCCAAGGGCCAAAGGTTGTTTCTTTAGGGCTAATTGAGATTACCAACTGCAGACCGGTTTTGAACTATGTGGTTTTTGTCAGTACAATGTAGGTGTACACGATAACTTAAAACTCCAAAGAAATTATTTAAGAAATAGTAATTTTAAATAAACGTGGTATCCTATTGTCCACCACACCCTCTGTCGACAGTCTGAAAGACTAAGCAAACCTAGGTTTGTGAAACAAATATACTTAAAGAAAGTAGGTATTTTGTATTCTACCAAAAACGCAACGCGCAAAAAATAATGGAGATTTTAACAACCAAGTCATAATTTTTTTTGAACAAATACAATTATTTTTTTAATTAATGTCTAATAATAATACCATTTACGATTTTAAATTTACTCATAAAATATAAAATATAAATTAATTTTTTGTTTACCCAAAATGATAAATACCTTAAATTATAAATACCTTTTAAATAACTACACAAATACCCGAAGGCTCTAATATTAAATAAATTCTTTTAAAATCTTTAGGGGTAAAATACTTAAGGTTAAAAATATAAAAACGGGTTTCCTCAAAAACTTTATTAAGCTCCTTTATGCTACTTCTCCGATTTTTACTTTTACCACCAAAAGAAATTCCCAGGAGTTTTAAATTCAATGTAATTAAAAACAACGGTTACCTAAAGAAGCTTTGAATATTTTAGGCTTCCAACGCACACCATTCAAAGCATTCATTGGTATTGTTACAAAAATTGGGGTGTATTTATGTAAAGTAATTATTTTTTTACGACTGTTAAAAAATATATGCAATATTAATGTAAAATCACATAACAATAATTAAAATGGCTTATTATTTACGGTCGTTACCCACGGCCATGGGTTATGCTGATGACCTCGTCACTGTAGTCAATGGGGGTCACCTAGAGCACATATCAGGCAGAATGCAGAACGCCGTAGACATCGTTGACAAATGGTGCAAACAGGAGGGACTTTTAGTCAACCCTCATAAAACAATAACCGTCCCTTTCACAAAAGAAGAGCGCTTGAAGGACTAAGACCTTCCAGGCTCAACGGAGTGAAAATCCCCTTTTCAAAAGAGGTTAAATATCTAGGAGTCATCTTTGACCAAAAACTAACCTGGGGACCACACTTAAGCAAAGTCACTCAGAAGGCAAGAACTACCCTGGGTAGATGCCGAAGACTTTGCGGAAAGAATTGGGGACTCAGTCCGAAGATGAACCTATGGTTATACAAAATGGTCGTCAGACCAATGATAACCTACGGGTCAATTGCCTGGGGCGCAAAGACGCTACAAAAGACGGCAATAAGGCAATTACAAAGTATACAGAGACTCGCTTGTCTATGTATTACGGGGGCCATGAAATCAACCCCTACTGCAGCACTGGAAGCGCTGCTTATACTACCGCCACTTCACATCTACATACAGGGTGAAGTGAAAGCGGTACAATACCGTCTCAAACAAGGCCAGAGTCCTATCATAAGACAGGAAAGGGCCATACAATGGAGATTCAAGGAGGACCAAGAAGTCAACTCAGTGTGTGAGATGCCTTCAGACAAAATGGTACCAAGCTACTGGCTAAACAAAGGTTTTCAAACTTTAATACCAGACAGAAAGGACTGGGTGGCAGGGCCTCCCATTAAAGCCGACCTAATCTGGTATACAGACGGCTCCAAAACAGACCAAGGAGTTGGAGCAGGTATATATGGGGACAAACCAAGGACGAAAATAAACTTGGGTCTCGGACAACACCCTACTGTGTTCCAGGCCGAAATTGTAGCCATAGAACAATGTGCTAGGAAAATCATCAGAAGGAGCTATGAGGATAAAACCATAGTAATCTATTCGGACAGCCAGGCAGCCATCAGGGCACTCAGTTCATGCAAAATCAGCTCCAAGCTGGTGCGGGATTGCGTAATTGTCCTGGAAGAGGTGGGTGCGTCCAACAAGCTAACCATTGCCTGGGTACCAGGACACGAAGGCAATGAAGAATCCGATAAATTGGCAAAGGAGGGGCTGGTAGGACAATGTTAGGTCCTGAGCCCCACTGTGGTATTCCATCATGCCAGGTAATGTCATCCATTAGATCATGGATTATGAGTGAATCACAAGACTGGTGGAGGAGAACACCAGGACAGCGTCAGGCGAAAGTGTTCATTAAGGCTTACTCGCCAGAATTTACAAAAGACCTTCTGAATTATAACCGGAAGGCAGTAAGAATAATAGTGGGTCAACTGACAGGTCATTGCAGACTGAATAAACACATGGAAACTATGGGCCTGGCAGAAGAAAACCTATGTAGGTTCTGCCAGGAGGAGGAAGAAACCGCAGAACACGTATGGTGCTACTGCGAAGCCCTTTGTCGTCTGCGGTTTGCAAGCCTGGGTGAAGAAAACCTAAAGCGGCAAGATATACCAAGGGGCCAGTTTCAAGCTTGTGGAGTCTGATTAAACAGACCGGCTTGGATGGCGTGCTCTAACCTATGGACGAAGGACACACAATAAACCTGAACAGGTTGCAGTATTAGAGGATATGCAATCCACCTCCTAATCTAATCTAATCTAATCTAACTACATTTGATAAGAAATTTGCACTAGGCTATAATAGAGAATTATTGCACAATGAAATAAGGCCAGGCACTAATATTACCGGCCTTATTTTGACATCTGAGCTTGCGCAGATGCATGGTAGGATAAGGACTCCCTTAACAAGTATGGTGCCTGGCTTTATTTATGTCGGTTTTAGGTCGCGCCTTATTTTGGTCTTATTTTAACTTCGGAACTGTTCGTCTAACCGAACGGATGCCGACCACAAAATCGAAAAGTTTTTAGAAGTAAAAATACTTAAAACCTTGATTTGTAGCAAATGTATTTCTGAATTTGTGTTAAAGAAAACCCTACAACACAAAGCAATAAAGAAATTTTGCTCATACACCAAAACAAAGGAAATATAAATAATTTTATTTAACAGGTTAAGCGCCACGGGTTTTGGACTATACTTTCTCCACGGACCAACATATTTTTTGTCAAATTCTTTTACGGTCACATATTTTATAGCAATTCCGCCCTATAATAATTTTTTTAGAAAAGTATTTTTTTCAAAAAACGAGCAGACACCGGTGTCTGCTGTGGCCCAGCAAATTTATAAGCGGCAGACACCGGTGTCTGCTTTGGCCCAGAAGACATCTTAGCAGACACCGGTGTCCGCTTTGGCCTAGGACAACAAAAATGCGAGCAGACACGACAATTCACGATGTGTACCCGAACGTTTCTGACAAGTCTATTCCTATTCAGTTCTATTTTTGCTTGCTAACAGTGAATTTGTGTGGTTCACAAACAATGAGTAGCCGTTCAAAACGCATCCTAAAGCTAGCTTTAGATGAAAAGCTGTATTGCGAAGGTAAGTTTAGAGTTACAAATGAGTAAAAAGATGCTAAAATGTTTGAATATTTTAGATGATGATGATTCTTCAAAAGAGCCATTCTCGGCCGATTCAGATGACGATCCCGGGTATGTCCCATATAATAGTAGTTCTGGCAGTTCTTCCGATGATTCGAATGATCAAAACTATAATAAGAATAATAAAAGGAAGGTAAATTTTTTACAAAACGAAAACGATCCCGGTCCGTCTTGTTCTTTTGTAATTAGACGTCGTAGCCCCCTTGTTCCTTTATAAACAAGCGCCGCAGGTTAACGAGGAGTGAAAATCAGTTTGAAACTAGAAAAGTTGAACATGCACCTATTACAGAAAATGAGATATTAGAGACCGAGTCTGAAAGTGTGGAAATCCAACCAGATTATGAACATAATATCCAAGTTAATTGCGAAACGGAGGAAAGCGAGCTACGCGAAAATGACAATGAACCTGAACTACGAGATTTATCAAAATCTGTTTGGGGTCCTCCACAAGGAAAGCATCAGGCGTTTGAAGAAAAATTTGTGGGTGGCATAAATCCTGAGTGGCACTGTGCATTGAAGGGTGAGAAACCAGTTGACTATTTTCTTGCTCTACTAGACTTTGATATTATCGACCTAATGGTACAAGAAACTAATCATTACGCGACACAATTTGTTACAGAAAATGAAAACATTTCTAACATGTCACGCATACAAACATGGCAGCCGACCGATAGAACAGAAATAATACATTTCATAGGTCTATTGGGGTACATGGGAATTGTTAGAATGAATTCTATTAGAGATTATTGGTCAACAAAATGGATTTTGAAGAATGATGTTGCCCGCAGTGTAATGAGTCGAAACAGATTTGAGTTGCTACTGAAAATGCTCCACTTTTCAGATAATAATTTATGCCCTGAAGGCGATCGCTTGTACAAAGTTCAGCCACTCTTAGATAAGCTCATCAAAAATTATCAAAAAGTGTACACACCCGGTAAAACATTTTGTATTGATGAGACCATGATACCGTTCCAGGGAAGATTACTGTTCAAACAATACAATCCTCAAAAACTCACAAATATGGAATAAAAATGTTTAAATTATGTTCTGATGGTGGCTACACATGGAATATGAGTGTTTATGCTGGAAAAGAAAAAGAACAGAAACCGACAGTCTCAGTCTCTACAAATATTGTTTTAAGTCTATGTAAAGATCTGTTGGAAAGTGGTAGAGTTTGTGTGATTGATAACTGGTACACAAGCCTTCAACTTGCGCATATACTTTTGGACAAGAAAACACATTGCTTGGGTACTTTGCGAACCAACCGTACCGGAAACCCCCTGACGTTATAAAGAAAAAACTGAAAAAGGGTGAAATTATAGCCCAAGAAAATGAAAGAGGTATATGCATTCTCAAATGGCGCGATAAGAGGGACGTGTTACTTCTTTCCACCCACCATACCGACGAGACAGTTCAAGTTCAACGCAAAGGGAAGCAAATTAAAAACCAAAAGCAGTCATTGATTACAATATGGGTAAAAGTTCAATCGATGTTTCCGACCAAATGTCAAGCTATAGTACCGCTTTGCGACGAACCATACGATGGTATAAAAAGCTGGCTATTGAAGCAATTCTGGGTACCTCCATGGTTAATGCACATTTTATTTTCAAAGAAGTTGAAGAAACTGACATGTCCATAACTGAATTTCGTTTGAGCGTTGTAGAAGATTTGTTAAAGTTTGAGGTGTCAAAAGATCATCAAGATCCTAAATCTGCGCGGGGTTTACGAACACATGTATTTAGCAAATTAGATTGTAAAGCTAGAGAAAACAGAAAATATTGCACGGGTTGTTATAAAAAAACAAGCAGGTTTACTCGAAAAAAGTAAAGTTAAGAAAGTAATAACATACTGCATGAACTGCGAAGGAAATCCCAGATTTTGTTTGGAATGTTTTAATGGATTTCATAAAAATTAGGCTAACTTACATAGGATTTCTATATTGTTCATAATAAAATATTTTATTTTTTAAGGATACCATGTTTCTTTTGTTATTTAAAAAAAACTTAATTTTGTTTATTTTTTACTTTGTTTCTTAACAACTTTATTTCGAAAAAGTTATACATATTTGATTTTATTAATAAAAAACACCTAAATTTGTTTTCACATTTTTTATATAAAAAAATCCCTAGCAGGAACCTGATACCGTCGTTGTCTTCCCCAGGGCCACAGCAGACACGCTGGCATATTAAACCAAATAAAAGCGTGTCTGCTCGGCTCCGCCAGCTTGACATAATTTGAAGGCAACAGCAGACACGGGTGTCCGCCGTGGCCCACGCTGATAATAACCTAGCAGACACCGGTGTCCGCCATGGCGCTTAACCTGTTAAACTTACTTTTGTAGAAATTAAAGAAATTTTTCAACTTTGGGGCAAAAATCAATGATTTTTATATAGAATGTAATTTAATTTATGGCTAGAAATACAGAATATAATTCCTTAAGTTATTTTAGAAAAAAAGTTTTTATAAAGATATGTCCTAACTCTCTTAACTTTTAAGCTACAGGGTTTTAAAATTTTAAGACAAAAATCGGTTTTTTACCATAACTTCTAAACTGATCAGATATGGTTATAAATTTGACATGCATCTACTAAGCACCAACAGGCATTTTTTAATGTTAAACATTTTTAGTTATTTCTACCAGTGGCCTCCGAACGGGATATATACTGGAGATTTTTAGAAAATATATAATACGGCAGTGTGTTTTTTAAATAAAAATCATTTGTAAAATATTCACTAAAATAATGTTTTTAAGAATATATTATATACTGATAAGAAAAATATATTCTTTTCGTCATATACAACTCACAACATGTCTTGAGTCAAAGCAAATTGTTTTAAGTTAAGACATTATTTTTTTGTGTGTAAAGGTATTTACTTTATATTTTGGGGTTATAAAGTACTTGTCAGGAGCTTTAAAATGATGTGCCACAAGACCCCCTCTCCATTGAATTTTTCTTTTTAAAATGGCGCCAAGCTGTCAGTTTGACATTTATATCTGTCATTTCTTGTCTAAAATTTGGTTTGTGTTGTTTCAAATTTTTATGAAAAATTACCCAAAAATTTAAAATGGTGGTCCGGACTTTAGACAAGCACTGTATATAAAAGCTTTAAATTGTACACATTTACTGTTTAGATCTCAAAATGCCACTAGCCACTAAGTATACAATATGAGCAATGCGTTTTGGTTCATCGGCCGGAAATAGAATAACAAAACAAGCACTATGATTCACGCCAGTTTACATGCTGGTATTTAATTAGATTGTCTCTTTTCTTCACATTGCCTATGTGTTATGTTATTTAACTGAACCTGTATAAAGCCATTATTTGTTCTTAATACGGTTCAAAACATTTTAAAAACATACCATTTTATTGCTAAACAGTAACATCTTATACGTCACGTATTTAACCGTTTTTGAATACATCCCGGACAATGGTTTAAAAACAATACTGTTGCAAAGGACTAGTCGGTTTTTATTTTTTAAAAACCGACAAAAAAAAGGGCAATAAAAATAATATTATTAAATTTGATTTTTTCCGCTCACGACAAGAAAAATAATGATATGACACTCACCAACTTATATACTTCGTGATATTCTCCCGGCCGGGCTTTGATAAACATGGGTTGAGACACTTAAAAACCATTCAAATTCACTTCTATACACAAGTGGCCACACTACCGTATTGACTTGTTCTCGGTGTTTTGTGTTTCCAAGTCGTGAGAAAGCGCGCAATTTCATTCAAGAAAAAAAATGAGAAATGACATTCCCTGGAAACATTTGGTAAAACGTAATTTTGGCGGCAATATTCAAATATAGGAAACTAATTTTATCAATTTTAAACAAATACAGTTATCCTTTTCGGGCGGGCATATGCATTGAACTTATTAAAAACTTTGGTTCGGTCATTTTTTGTGAACTATTAACATGAATGTAAATGGCAAGTTAAAATTTATTTATATCTGGTGTAAACTAAAGTACATATTAACCCTAAAAAACAAAAATCATAATCATAACCCAAAAGATTATTGGGCCGGCACGCAACTGTTTGAAAACCTACATTTTCTTGATCCTAATTACAGCCTTCTTAAATTTTAAGCCGTGAAGTAGAAATCTGGCAACACAGCACAGTAGGAATGTCAAGTAATGTTTAGAAGTAAACAGAAACAAGTTTAAACGATTGCTTAAAAGGTTTTTTCTGTTTTTAAAAGTTAAATCGCGGCGTGTATTTATTATATAAAGAAAAAATAAGTAATTAATAGTTATATTTAAAAATAGGACCAGTGGTTGACAATATGTCAATCGTTGTTTTTACGTTTAAATGTGCGCGTATAGTTGGTGCGTACGGCATACATTATGGCAAGAACGTGTTGCTAAGGACTATATTAACTAATGCGCATAAATATCCTGGTAAGTTCACCAAAAATATTATTTATATAGATATTCTGAAAGCTAGTGGAAAACCTAATTTAAAGCGTTTGTTATTTTAAAGCGCATCTTATGTACTTCACTATATTATTAAGCTTTTATATTTATAACTAAACATACATGCTTTCAATTCTTTTAAATATTGCAAGTATTTCTAAATAAGAAATGTTTAGTTAACTTTAAAAAGCTACATTGGTCTGTTCGCAAAAAATGCATAAAGCGGGGTAGAAAACATCATAACAATTTGAAATTTTTAAATCCTTACCAACAAATTTGTATAAGGCAGAAAAGTTCCTGATAAGTTTTGCAGACACATTATTGCTTTTTAGGGCAACTATAGTATTTAAAATTATACCTATATGTTGTATAAAATATCCACAAAAAAATTAATACCTATATTTTGTTTAAAACACTTAAAAAATTAATTATATTTAGCATGTAATCTATTAGGAACTCATTTCAATATTCCTACTGTACAGTGTTGTTTGCAACGTTGCCTTTCTTACTTCACTGCTCAGAGTTTAAGAAGGCTGTGTTCTATTGTCATTTTCGAAGACGGTTTAAACCACTCCGACAAATGCGTTTAGCAAGAAAATTTGACTTAAATGTAGGTTCTCTATACATTTTACTGATTGTTCGATTTTCTCTGACGCACAGCAGGAGCAACGTAAAAAACGCCGCACGTGGCCTATTCTTCGCATCTGCAGCCTGCAGTGCAATTGCGTTTAGTAAGTACATACATAATAATAAAGTTCTTTCATGAAAATATGATATATGTCTTGAATTTAAAGCGCAAACTAACGGTAGCGTTTTATTAAATTTTCTAAAATATTAAAGGCAAAGAAGGTAAAATACTTCACGAAACGAAATTAAATTGCACGGTTGGCAAATGTAAAGTTGTATTAAAAAATTATTAAAAAGAAAACTTTTTACCATCAACAGCAAAATTATAAATTTGGCGACCACAGATCATTATTCCGGATGTCATATAAAAATGTTGTCATCTTAAAATAGCAGTAGGTATGTTATATATGCCATTAGGGACTTAAGTGGTATTTTTAAAAACCCTCTTTTTAATGTTTATAATATATACGGAATGTTTCATTAAAAAAAGAAGATAATTAACTTAACTATAATAACTTACAAAAATAATTATAAAATATATTTTGAAATTGGTTTTAATTAAAAGTCGAAAAAAGATATTTCGTAGTATTAAGTTTGTAATTATAAAATACAATGTTCTGTCTTTTTTCCAAGTACATATGTTAAAAAAATACCTATTTTTATTTTAAAACTACGTCTGTAAAACATGTGTACAAACCCTGGGAGTTTTAGAAAACAAAACTTTAAAAAGTGTATATTTCAGACGATATTCAGTAAATTTTGACCCTTATTTAACTCTTATAAATCTACTTACTGCAGGAAACCTTTTACTTAACCCATGGCCGAGACAATACTTACTATTAATTGCAAAATCAAGAGCCGTTTCGGAAATAAATCTATATCCCACAGCAAAACACTTTTCATAAAAAGCGAACAGGAGTAAGCTAAAAGACGAAGTTGCCCATTTGGCACATCTGCTGCCCCCAAAAAATGGTCCGTTGCAATAAGGAATATGGTAGACATCCTGAATTAGAATATAATGCGCCTAACCAACATATGAATAAGAAAGGAGAAAACTTTTCATCTTTTTTTTTTAAGAAATTTGGTAAATTTTTACGCTAATTTAACTGTAATACATCTGTGTGTAAAGCAGTTTGTTGCAAGAAACCTTTATAGAAGAAACAATATTAAATCTTTATTGCAAAACCAAAAGCAGTTTTGGAAACAAAACGAAATCCCACTTTCAATTAAAAGCCAGCAGAAGTAAAATAAAAGACAGACATCCGTCGCCTGTAGACGACGGACAGCAACGGTCCGTGCTGTGCCGGACAAGTGGGCTACAACCTTTAGCGAGAAAAAAACTTTTTTCTTTTTCATAAAGGAATTCAGTAGGATCTATCCCCAATTTAACTTTGATACAACATCTTTCTGTAAAACTACTACTTTACTAAACCATAAATGAGACAACACTAAATCTTTATTGCAAAAGCAAGAGCAGTTCTGGAAACTAATCTAAATCCCGCAGCAAAACACTTTCAATAAAAAGCCAGCAGGAGTGAAGTAAAAGACGAAGCAGCCCATTTGGCACATCTGCTGCCCTCAAGACAATTGCGTATACATTCATAAGAAGCTCGTTGCATGGGAATGTACGAACATCGTGAATTCAAAATGAATGCACCGATTTAGCGAGAAAAAAATTGCTTCATGAAGGAATCTAGTAATATTTACCCCAATTTTACTTTTATACATTTTTTTGTAAAGCTACTACTTGCAAGAAACCTTTTACTTAACGGACGAACAAGACAACAATAAATATTTATTTTACACCAAGAGTAGTTCCGGAAACTAATGTAAATCCCACAGAAAACAATTTTAATAAAGAGCCAACAGGAGTGAAGTAAAAGACAAAGCAGCCCATTTCGCACATCTGCTGCCCCCAAGATAATTGCGTATACATGCATTAAAAGCCCGTTGCATGGTAATGCAAGAACAACGTGACTTCAAATTTAATGCACCGAATTAGCAAGAAAAAAATCTTTTCTTTTATAAAAGAATTTAGTAAGATTTACCACTAATTTTACTTTGATAATTCGCTCATCCGAAAGAAAAGTGTCCCAACTCAAAGACCAACTTTCTTCAGGAGACAAAAAAATAATTTTTAGTTCATAATTTAGCTGCTACTTTTAAAAGGTAAATTTAAATATGTGTAAATTTTAACCAAAAAAATCTAAAAATGTTACTTTTTTGATTGTGTAAGTACCAAATACGTATTTTTAAAGCCTATTTAACGACTTAAAAATATGTATTTTTAAGTTAAGTCACTTTTCTTCGAGATAAGCGACATTTTTCTGTAAAGCCACTACTTAAACCATAAACGAGACAACACTAAATCTTTATTGCAGAAGCAAGAGCAGTTCCGGAAACTAATCTAAATCCCACAGCAAAACACTTTCAATAAAAAGCCAGCAGGAGTGAAGTAAAAGACGGAGCAGCCCATTTGGCACATCTGCTGCCCCCAAGACAATTGCGTATACATTCATAAGAAGCCCGTTGCATGGGAATATGATGGATATCGTGAATTCGAAACGCAAACCAACCGGCATCGGCAGTGTTTTATTTCCTGCAGTAATATTAGACGAGAGTTAGCTAAATTACTAACGAAAATTTTAGAAATAAATTGCACGTTTGGGTATTATAAAAATGGTAAACGTTTGATATTTTACTGTTATGATGCGGTCTTTTAAATATTTCCATAAACGCGTATTTGGGGAACATACAGGGTGGCCTAGTTGTCGGAGAATGTCCAATATTTCTATTGTTTAACAAAATATTACAAAAAGTTTTAAATAAAAGTTGTAGGGTTTTAAACGTGCATGTCCCAAAAATATTTTAATGTATACAGAGTGTTCCATAAAACAAATTTATAGCTAATAAGTTATTTTTGTTTTTAGAATCGGACTTTAAAGATATTAGGAATAAAAATAAGGTAAGTTTCTTTAGTAATTCCCATACCAAAAATGTAAGGTTTTTAGATATTTAAGATGTTTGAAATTTTTATGACAAGTATTTTTTGATAAAAATAACTTTGGTATTTTAAATGAACCACTCCTTAAAAAAATTAAATAAAATATAATAATGGAATATAATATATTCCATGGTTGTTTCCAAAAATAGAGCATTATTGACCTTTAAAAAATTTACTGTATGTAGATTAAAAATATTATTTAACATTAAGCCGCGTCCACATTATTAAATAAATGTGTTGTATGTTGAATCTAGAATTCGGCGCTAATATTTGCGGCGCAAATTTCACGTTCTACCCACGTTCAATTTTACGTTGTGTGTCATGCGTTCGTGCTCAAAACGTGTGTGATCGTATGCGTTGCATACTATTTTGTTATTCTGGATTTGTTTATATTTTTTAGCCAAGTATTTTATATTTTGTAAAAGATAAATTTAAATAAAGAGGATGTTCTTCTTCTGATACAAGAATATCAAAAACAAAGACTTTTATGGGATCCAAGCGATAAGTGGCATTTTCATAAAAACAAAAAGAATAATGCTTGGGAAGAAATCGCAAAATGTGTTATACGTATTATTTCGAATGAAAATTCAGTTTTTATTAAAGTTTTCGCCTTACAGATGTTGTTTTTGAAAGAAAATAAATTTTAAAAAATAAAAATCCAGTTTTACTACCACATTACCTTTACATAATCTTTTAGAACGTCAATTAAAGCACTGCATACTTCTGGAACTATCAATGATATGCTTTGTTTGTATTAGATTAGATTAGATTAGATTAGGAGGTGGATTGCATATCCTCTAGCACTGCAACCTGCTCAGGTTTATTGTGTGTCCTCCGTCCATAGGTTAGAGCACGCTATCCAAGCCGGTCTGTTTAATCAGACTCCACAAGCTTGAAACTGGCCCCTTGGTATATTTTGCCGCTTTAGGTTTTTCTTCACCCAGCCTTGCAAACCGCAGACGACAAAGGGCTTCGCAGTAGCACCATACGTGTTCTGCGGTTTCTTCCTCCTCCTGGCAGAACCTACATAGGTTTTCTTCTGCCAGGCCCATAGTTTCCAGGTGTTTATTCAGTCTGCAATGACCTGTCAGTTGACCCACTATTATTCTTACTGCCTTCCGGTTATAATTCAGAAGGTCTTTTATAAATTCTGGCAAGTAAGCCTTGATGAACACTTTCGCCTGACGCTGTCCTGGTGTTCTCATCCACCAGTCTTGTGATTCCCTCATAATCCATGATCTAATGGATGACCTTACCTGGCATGATGGAATACCACAGTAGAGCTCGGGACCTACCATTGTCCTGCCAGCCCCCTCCTTTGTCAATTTATCAGCTTCTTGATTGCCTTCGTGGCCTTCGTGTCCTGGTACCCAGGCAATGGTTAGCTTGTTGGACGCACCCACCTCTTCCAGGGCAATTACGCAGTTCCGCACCAGCTTGGAGCTGATTTTGCATGAACTGAGTGCCCTGATGGCTGCCTGTTTGTATATTTTAAAAAGATATTGAAGGCTTGTATATGAATCTCCAGTAGCCATAAAACGTAATGTGACAGCTAACCTTTCCTTCACGGATATGGCTTCTCTAAGCTTGGTGTCCTTTTTGATAATTTTTGGTCCAATCTTATTTATTAAAATCTCAAAGTCATTTGTAGACATACGCAAAAAAATTGAAATGCCCAGTACTTTCATCCAAGGATAGTTGATATAATAACTTTACGCCATCAAATTGTTTTTTATTTTGATACAAATGTTTAATCCAATATTGTCTTTTTTCTATTTTTCTCCTCCATTTTTTTTTTTTTTTTTTTTGATAAGATTTTGCACAACGATAAAAGTAGCGCATTTTCTTTTTATCATTAACATTGCATCAGACATAGTCACAGAATGGTGGATTTAGAACAAATTAGAAAGATGGATATCAGTTAACTTCTATAATTTCTAAATAGCAAGTCATAATAACATTTGTCAAAATCATTGCGTTAACGTAAATACGTCCACACTAAAACAATATTGCGGCGCAAATCTCTTTGATGTTGAAAAAAACCGACAACCGACGGATCGCGTGCGTTGAATGTCGCGACAATTTTTGCGTGTGTTTCTATGCGGCGAACTCGTCCACACTTGCAAAAATTTTAAACGCACATACAAATTTGTGCCGCATGGCGCACACAACGTAAATTTTTACTAGTGTGGACGCGACTTTAGAAATTTGCTATATCTAACGTTACAAAATATGCGGCATCAAAGGACAATTTTTTGCAGGTCGATAAATGTGTTTTCTTCTGGAAATAACCATAGTTTTTTTGTTAATAAAAATTACTTTTTTGTCATGAACTATTTAAAATTCCTAAATATGTTAAAAACCTTTACATTTTGCTAAAGAAACTTATCTTAATTTTATTCATTAAATCTAAAAATGGGCTAATATACAGGGTGTAAAAAAATAAGCCTTGCTTGCTTAGATTTTGGACATGCTATCAGAATGTTTTTCAAGTATGAGATCTAGTAAATTTTCTTTTAGGGAAAAAAGGAATTTCCTATATTGAAAAAATATTTAACAAAAAGTTACCTCCACTGTTAAAAACTGGGTTTAAATTGCAAAACGACAAAGTTTAAAAACATACACTGTTAAACAAAGTATAATGTACTCAAAAATCTACATTAAATTTGTAGGTACTTTATGTTTATTATTATAGGTTTTCAACTTTTAATGAGTAACACGTAACACTGATGATGCGAAGTTGTTAAGTTGTATATTATGAGCGATATTACTTTTTATTTTTATGCAAACCTGAATATGTACCGGTTGTCAAGATATAAACTTCAATTAACTTATGTATGCTTTATCACACAATAAAAAATATCAGTTTAATGTATTAATTTTTTACGCATGATTTATTTGTAATACATATATAGATACATTACATACGTTATTATATTAGTTAAGCAAATAGGTATTGGGATATCGGCCAGTAAAACAACAAAAAGAGGATGTAGGGACTAATCCAATCAGAAATATTTACATGTAGGTATTTACGTTACATTGTCTCTTTTCCTCACACTGCCTATCTGTTATGTTATTTAGCTGATTCTGTATAAGATGCCCCAACTCTATTTATGTATGAAATAACTTCGCTCCTGTATAAAATACCCAAATAAAATTAAAATAAAAAATAATATATTTGGATAAACTTGTTTTACTGACAGTGCCAGTAAATATACAAGGCGTCTCAAAAACAGGTAAATGGATCACACTGCATACTTTAAGAATCTTTTACTCTTTATTGGATTTTACATCAAAAATATATAACACACTATACCTAAGTCATTTATTGCTGGTTTTTTGAAATCATAGTAAGAACTTTTAATTAGTATGTTTGCAATTTAGTTAGTTCAGACACATATTTTTTATTGACCTGAAAGAAAGCAATACTTAGTTTAATTATTGTGGCTAGTTTTTAGATTAAGTAAGTAAGTACATTATTATATATCTAAAGTAAACTAAACGGCTAACCATTGTATTAGTAGTTCTTATAGTAAAAGAAAATTAAATACATGGTATGATATTATTTGTCAATCTGGACGTGACAAAATTTCGAGCATAATTATTTAAAAGCAATTAGAACCAAAATATACATATTTTCTTTTTACTTTTAATAATTAATGAGTATAATATCAACATACTGTTAATATCTCAAAAAGGAGCAAT
The DNA here is from genome assembly GCA_014170235.1 of Listronotus bonariensis. NCBI lineage: Eukaryota > Metazoa > Arthropoda > Insecta > Coleoptera > Curculionidae > Listronotus > Listronotus bonariensis. The sequence goes on from JACEGR010004150.1 coordinate 91,420, forward strand.
AATTGACATACAAGTGTGTTGTACATTTTTGATGTAGAATCTTATTGAGTATCAAAATTTGTTAAAATATACAGCGTGTTTCCTAGAAAAAATCTACTTGACAATGAAGCGGACATATATATTTCGGGCATACTTAAAGTTGGAACACCGTCCACCTAAATTGCGTATTACCCAATGATCTAAAAAATAATATGGATGAATACAGTGAAAATCACAATAACCCCTACGTGGGCACTGTGCACTCCTGTTGTGGATATGCGAACTAA